>VMBQ01014582.1:2623-14518 GCA_007657795.1 Dreissena rostriformis | reverse complement strand
AAGTTTAACATGCATGACATGCATTTAGCAACAATAGATTTTATAGATAAGATGCGGACTATAATAATTGTAACGATAGGAACAATACGAACATCCACTTGTTCTAAAATCATGATATCGATTGTACGTCATAATCACAACCACCACCACCACCGCTGCCGCCATCATCATAATCACCAGCGTCCGCAGCAGCAGCAACAACAACAGAAGCAGTGATATTTCCACCACAACCATATTCGTCATCACCAGCAGTATATAGCAGCAGTTTCAGATGTAAAACATCAGCAGCAGCAAAAACAACAACATAAGCAGTAATATTTCCACCACCATCATTTTCATCATCACCAGCAGTATATAGCAGCAGTTTCAGATGTTAAACATCAGCAGCAGCAGAAACCACAGAATAAGCAGTAATGTTACCACCACCATCATCTTCGTCATCACCAGCAGTGTATAGCAGTAGTTTCAGATGTAAAACATCAGCAGTGACTTCGCAAATAGACAGCTAAGAGCGCATGCGCAGTGGTCGTGTCCGGACTTCATTATGATGACGTGTTGTCTTCGGAACCTGATATGACCTTGAATATACCCCGGACGTANTTCATTATGATGACGTGTTGTCTTCGGAACCTGATATGACCTTGAATATACCCCGGACGTAAGCGGGCTAAACAGGATGTATAAACAACAATTGAGCCTTGCTCTGTGAAAAGGGGGTTTAATGCATGTGCGTAAAGTGTCGTCCCAGATTAGCCTGTGCGGACCATACACGCTAATCAGGGACGACACGCTCCGCTTTTATAGTGTTTTTCGTTTAAATGAAGTCTCTTCCTCGCGAAAGTCCGGTTAAGGCGGGAAGTGTCGTCCCTGATTAGCCTGTGCGGATTTCACAGGCTAATCAGGGGCGACACTTTACGCACAAACAGTAAACCCCTTTTCCCAGAGCGAGGCTCAATTAAATGTAAGTGCCTAGTTGTCTTCTCGCCTTTTGTTTGACTTTCACCCAGCCTTGCACAATTCAACTCGGCAGAAATTCGGAGTGATGCAAAACAAAGAATGAAGTTGTAAAAAAGCTCGTAAATTCCTAGAAACAGGTGCGCACGGCATGGTTTTAATTTCATGGAATGAATGCACGCGTGAAACCTTCCATTAACGCGCACCTAGAGATTTAATTGCTGATAATTATTTTATTGTACTTTCCCGCGAGAGAAAATCGGTTCATAATACCTTTGGCACAGTACGATTCGTAAATTATGAGTTTGATGTGCGATAACAAAAGTAATGAAATACCCGTTGCATGGCGATAACGCAAGGTATTACGTTATTGAAATACATCATCGTCATTGACGACATACTCCGAGCAAATCATACGAGCCTCGCTCTGGAAAAACGGGGTTAAATGCATGTGCTTAAAGTGTCGTACCAGATTAGCCTGTGCAGTCCGACACTTTCCGCCCAAAATGGATTTTCGTTTAGAAGAAACTTCCTTTTAGCGAAAAATTCTTTAAAAGCGGAAAGTGTGGTCCCTAATTAGCCTATGCTGTTTCACGGCATTTAACTCACACGCATAAAGCCCACTTTTTATTGCATACATCCATACTTGTATTTACGTCAAGTTTTTTTGTGTGTTGTATTGTGTTTACTCAATCAACTTATTTGATTCAAACACTGTGTACACATTTGTCATACAAAACACACTATAAACGTCATTGAAATTAACACCTCTGCATCAGCTTTTCTTGTATCTTGTAAACAAAAAACTGTACGACTTCGTGTCACAATAATACCACAATAAATAACAATAATACCCATAAGTGGATGTATAAATTACAGCCCAAACTAGCCTAACAAAAAATAAACTGACAATTTTCCTAAACAAAATTTAACAGTGTGTGCAGAATACTTGTATTTACGTCATTAAAATTATATTATTTTCACTCGTATTTGTAGAAAAAAATCTTTAAAATCTTATCACAATAATATCCGTCAGTCCACGTACGTCAAGCGCATTGCAGCACAGAATAGTCCGAGATTCTAAAACTGAAATATTGCTCAACGAATTTTAACAGTTTGTGGAAAATACATGTGTATGCGTCATTGAAATTCACACCTCTTTATTATTGTTACTCGTATTTGTAGAAAAAAATCTCAATAATACCCATCAGTCCAGGTAAGTCTAGCGTTTTGTTGCCCAAAGTAGTCTGAAATTTCTAAACTGAAAACATTGCTAAACAAAATTTAACAGTTTGTGCAAAATAGTCTATATTCAGTTTTCTTTCTATTAACAATCCATTACCAGTTTATTTATGCTTCTTATACAGGCTACAACACCCACATATTGCCATTCCGAATGGTTACATTTAAAACAACAAAGCCATAACAAAAATCGCAGTTTTAAAATTAAAGGTCTAGTTTAGGCGTTCATTATTTGAAACCCCGCTCAGTTTGCACAGGCTAATCAGGGATACCACTTTTCACCCTAACTGGATTTTAGTTTAGAAGAGACTTTATTTAAACGAAAAATTCCATTCAAGTGGAAAGTGTCGACCCGTATTAGCCTCCTTTGCAATCTTATCAGGGACAACACTGTACGTACATGCATAAAGCCCCGTTTTCTCAGAGCCAGCTTTATATACATAACGATATTTTAATGGTGCATCAATAAACGGAGTGGAAGACCCAATGGAGGGGCCATTCCTTTAAACTGGACAATTAAGAATTAATTGTTCATTGTTGTTGTTTTTTGTTGCATTAAATAGCCGCATATCAGAACGACAAAGACTTGTCTTTTGTCCGATAAAAAACGACAGTGCGGACATTATTTCGATTCTAATATGCGTTTATAACTGATCATGCAATTTAAATGAAAACTATATTTTGCAATGCTGTATTCTTTGGTTATATGTAGACAAGCGAGCATCGTGTATTTTACTTCAGAAAACCAGATTGAGTTTCAAAATGTACTTTGAAACTGACTCAAGGGCGACCCATTTAAAATACTTTAAATCTTAATTATTGGATCACATATTGCATGGCAGAGCATTTAAAATGCACGCCTGTCCTACCTCACATTAATGTTACTCTTAAGCACTTGCTTTATGAAACGAATTGTGTAAAATAAAAAGACCATCATGATAAATAAGACCAGAGTTTTGCAAATGAAATTATTTTTTTAGCGGTACCTTATAGTTTACGTGACATGCTTTCCCATAAAACATTATATTTTTAACATTATTAAATAGACAGTACATAAACAGATGATATTCCTACAAGATAAAAATTATCATTTTCATTTTAAATGTGCGAAGATTAATCACTTTATTGTAATTTTGTTAATTATTGTAGCGGTCACGTGTAAACGTCATAAACAGTGGTTTTATGAACATACCTGACGATAACATAGTGGGAACTTAGGACTTTTAAACAGATCTGGTGTTTTCTGTGAAGTGTTTTGTTTTTGCGTCAATTTATCTCTGTACTTGTTCCGGTTTAGAGCCATAATCTCACAACAACTTGAAAACTAGGAAAAAGGCTGTATAAATTAATAGGTCAACATAAACAAAAGGGAGACAATCCTGTATTGAGCACGGCTGACGCAGAAGACGTTAAAAAGAGTAATTGCTTCACGGAACGAACGACGTTTCTGTTGCATTAAATGTTTTTTTTTGTTAACGAGGGGGAATTTATGAACGCTTTTTTACCAACAAATTGTATGAAAAAACTGTTTTATTTAACTGTACAATTTGTATCGTAGAGTTTCATTAACAATATATAGTTTCCTATTAGTGGATCACCATGATCACCATTGGTGTCATCCTTATCATAGCAGCAGCAACATCAGCATCAGCAGCGACGTAATCGTAATCACATTCTTCATCGTTTAAACATTAAAGATATTCATGAATGATGAATTTCACCGCACGCTGGAAAGCTAGTTGCAACTCGGACACGAACACTGAAAAATAACACATTACGGTAATACACTATTTCATTGAATATATTGGTTAATCTGTGTGTAATTTGAGCAAAACATGATTTCTTGTCTTAATGTTTGGTACATATACATAGCCAAATGGTCTTTAAATGCATACAACCGCACATGTTGATACAATTTTCGCGTCGGAGCAATCCCACGGACTCGCCTCAGCATGTCGTGCAAAAGTCAATAAAACATATGCCCACGGTACGCCCCTGACAACCATATTGCAATAATAATATAATAACTCGAGTGTTGTATACTAGTTATACTCAATGAGTTCCGTGCATGTGTTTTACAGGTGTATTAAAAAATGAATTAAACGGAATAATAATACAAATCTGAAGCATTATCCCCACATCCCACGCCATCCTACGCTATCCGGAAATCGAGTTGATACAATACTAATAGGATACCCGTTAATAGTAAAACAAATATCGTTTTAACAATATAAGATACATGATATATACAATGACGAAATCTCATGCCCACTGCTGATAATATATTAACAATAATGAATGCACACCATTTTGTATATATGTTATGCACAAAACGCACGTTTAAAAAGATAAATTTGTAAAAGTAATCGGTGGTATCGGTGATTTCCCGTAAGCATTTGTATTATTACAAATTCATTTAGAATCCTGCATACGTGTATATCGTAAATCAAATATCAGGAAATACCCAACGACGTTTACAACCTTTGTATGAGGCTCCAAGGCACGATGATTTATAAGGTTTCATTTAGACCAGCAAAGAGGAAAAACCCCTACGCCGGATTATCAAAATACCACAAGTATCGTACATGCAGGGCTAAAAGTCCACACGGGCCGTTTTCGATCCTAGAGGTGGTTATACAATGACCGACCATAAAAAGCGTTGCTTAGATTACCTACATACCAACATGACAGGCGGGCGACACCCAAGACCAATTTCGAATCATCGATTTTGATTACCCGGCGTTTATGTAAACTATTGTGCTTCCCCATAGGTAGGTAGGTAGGTAGGTTTCAATGTCTACTTCGACCTCGTGGTTGCCTGTTATCTGAAACTAGAATGCGACTTACCGGGTAATATATCAAGTTCATATGAGACGTCACGTGGGTATTTAAATACCACCTGATCGATAATCTAGAACCCAATACGCAACGCTTTTCAGCTTACTGGCACATTGTTTCAATTATTCATTCACAATGGACTGGTTACACTGTGGCATTTTTTACAATTCTATGCACAATGCCAGGGTAAATTCGACACGTACTGACTGACTGCAAGGATAATGTCTTATCATTTCGGATTAATAATACATGCATACTTAATGTTCCTTTTTAATTACTTGTTGGTTGTAGTAACCTTTAAATTTTTAATCCATCTAAATTTAATCTGTGATATGATGATCATAATTGATACATTTGATGTGTTCTGCTTTAAGGTGATACTCAATAATACTTTGATAGTACATGTCTGCAAAGCTACAATGTGATATTAATGTTGTGTTCATTGATCTGAATCTCAGTATTATATTTTCATGTATTTATTATTATTAAGATAGTATTTATTATTCATGTATTACTAGTGCCTCTCTATGTCGTGCCACAAACAACAAGGACCACAATGGAAATAAGGGATATTGCTCTTTTTTGTGTAATCTTGGCGTTAGTTTGCATGCCATAGTGCATTCAATGCATGTACTTTTCAATTATGATTGTTTTTTACTTCATATTGTTTTATGTACATGTTGTTTTAGTGCATTGTGTGTATGTATGCTTTGTCCGAAATAAATCTATCTATCTGTAAGATACCCGTGCTTATCATTGATTGTTTTATTATGGGGGGACTAATACAACGCAACCTAATACATGTATACATGTGACAATTAGACAACTCTTTCGTAAGAAAGTGGGGTGGCCCTAAAAAGGGCCGTTTGTTTTGAAGCACCACAGAAGTTCGTTTACTTGCTGCTGGTGTACTTGGTGACAGCCTTTGTGCCCTCGGACACGGCGTGCTTGGCGAGCTCACCAGGCAGCAGGAGACGCACAGCGGTCTGGATCTCTCTGCTTGTGATGGTGGATCGCTTGTTGTAGTGGGCAAGGCGGGAAGCCTCGGCAGCGATGCGCTCGANTATAGCGCTGGAACCGGATTTTGAAGGCCTTTGCAAACAGTTTGGATCCAGATGAGACGCCACAGAACGTGGCGTCTCATCAGGATCCAAACTGTTTGCTATTCTGATAGTATTCTTTGAAAAAAATCGAAGAAAATGCTAATTTTAGAAATTCAGCAGACGACATTTTAGCAGATGACAAATTACCCAGCATGCAAAGGGTTAAAACAATCCCCACACAAGATATGTAGCCAGGCTGAGAATCAAACAGGCACTCCTTGGATTTAAAGTCCAGTCAACAACCTATTTGTAACAAACATCTCCACCAACTAGCCGCTCTTGTTTATAATAACAGCATTGTGGAAATTGAATGGGATTAGGAAATATCTAATGTTCGTATTGCACAGCTTTTCAGAGAGTGCCTGACTTCCGACCATGGCATTTAAAATATGCGACATGAAAATTATGTCCAGCGATGTGTGATCATGTACACTACCGGTACTCCGTCTATCCGTTACTGGGTTCATCAAAACAATTCACTTTTAAATAGATACAGTAAAGTTAAGAACATTTTTATTCAATCTTTAGAAAGAGGAAACACCAATAACAGAATTATTTTGGTTAACTGCCTTATTACGACCCGATTCATTCAATTGGCAAAATAAGCTGCTATGTAAATCTGAAATCCATTGGATAATGAAAGCTCTGCATGGCAGCTATGGCTACATTCTGTTTTTCATGAAACACCATTTTAATAACAATTACATGAGACATTCTCTGAGAAAAGGGGGTTTAATGCATGTGCGTAAAGTGTCATCCCTGATTAGCCTGTGCAGTCAGCACAGGCTAATCAGGGACGACACTTTCTGCTTTTAGGATATTTTTCGTTTTAAGAAAGTCTCTTCTTAGCAAAAATCAAGTTTAGGCGGAAAGTGACGTACCTGATAAGCCTGTGCGGTTTGCACAGGCTAATCTGGGACGTTACCTTACGCACATGCATTAAACCCCTTTTAAACAGAGCAAGGCTCAAATGTATGATTACCAGTACTAGTACTCAAAATAAGCAGGGCCCATTACCCAGAATGCAGCTATCAACAATCTTATC
The DNA here is from genome assembly GCA_007657795.1 of Dreissena rostriformis. Lineage (NCBI taxonomy): Eukaryota > Metazoa > Mollusca > Bivalvia > Myida > Dreissenidae > Dreissena > Dreissena rostriformis. The sequence goes on along the minus strand of VMBQ01014582.1, from coordinate 7,336 downwards.
TTAAAGTCATATGTTTGAAATAATGTCATGAAAGAACAAGCAAATTCGTAGAATTGATATCCCCCGCAACATATATTTTGTTAAAGGATGGGTGCAAATCGGACCGATGAACGTACTACTATACAAAGGGCCATTACTCCGTTATAAACAGATGGTGTACAATGCCATTTGGTGTGCATCATCGTCTTATCCATATATATACTCATACCAAGTTTCAATGAAATCCGCCAAAGCACTTCCAAGATATGGCTCCGGACACAAAAGTGCCTATAGTAAAAAGCATTTTTTCAAGATACAAAGGGCTATAACTCCGTTATTAACAGATGGTGTACAATGCCATTTGGCGTGCATCATCGTCTTATCCATATATATACTCATACCAAGTTTCAATGAAATCCGCCAAAGCACTTCCAAGATATGGCTCCGGACACAAATGTGCCGGATGGACGGACAGCCGGACGGACAGACAACACCAAAACAATATCCCTCCGCCTCTGGCGGGGGATAACAAGTTTTCACTCAGGCACTTTTAGAATGCGCAGATGTTGTCCCTGGATTAAGTGGTATGGCAATTTAGTAAAAGATTTACCATATTCCTGTATAAAGTAAATCTAAAGCGACATAGTGAGACTAAATAAATAAACAGTGCCCTTTTAATATGATCACAGCTAAAGAATTAATTGGCTTCTATAGATGCTCCTTCTTTTCAGAAGAAAGAACTTTGTTTGTTCACGAACAATTTCATTAACAATTAAGCCCACAATGCAAATTTTCTCCCTGATTTATTTCCTACCTGTACATTGAAATTTCAAATTACTTCTGACACTGTGCATATATAAACTACAATACCCTACAAAAATGGACCATTAATTTCTACCTATAGAAACCTTATTCATCGAGAATAAAAGCCTGCAATTTGTGACACACTTAAAATCATTATCTGCTTTAGATGCATTTAAACTAACGGTGCCTAATGCGATACAAACTGAAATACATTTATAATCGCTCAACCTTAATTACCAGGTATTACGTAGCATTATACGCAAGTGGCATTTTTCTTTTCTATCGTTTGCATGGCCTATTGATCCCCCCGTTTTTTATCTTATTGATCATAGGACACAGGCAATATATTGATCAGAAAACTTTGCCGATTTAGGTCAGCATTCTTAAATCCATACAGTGAAGGTACTAAACTTTCTTAAAGAAAGTTAAACTCATCGACAACAAGATCAAAATCTACATTTTTTTAAGTAATGTGCGTATATTAGACTCATAATTTCAACTGCAAAAGCAGCAACCACACATACAACAAGCAAATTCGTTGAATTGATATCCCCCGCCAAACTAGAGCTTTGTCACAGACATGCCGTATACCCCCACATGCTGCATTGACACAGAATATATACAAAGGGCCAAACTCCGTTATTAACAAATGGTGTACAATGCCATTTGGCATGCATCATCCTCTTATCCATATATATACTCATACCAAGTTTCAATGAAATCCGCCAAAGCACTTCCAAGATATGGCTTCGGACACAAAAGTGCCAGCCGGACGGACGGAAGTACGGACGACGGACAACGCCAAAACAATATCCCTCTGCCTGTGGCGGGGGATAACAAGCTAAATAAACAAAGCACATTTTGAAAACTTATATAATCGGAAACTGAATCTCACCAACTAAATCCAACAAACAACTTGATGTACCCTGCAAATACCCTCAAAAACTGTAAACCCAATTCATGACTTACATTTAACTGCAAAATCATTTTGATTCGTTTAATGTTCTTGATTTTAAAGTGTTCTTGAACTGTTGTTTTTATAACTTAACTTTGCTTCAAGAGATTCAAGAGATTCTGATCATTTACTTATAAGAAGTTATACAACATTTTTGTTTAAGTTCATTGAAAGAAAAACAAAACTTCTATTCACTATAACAACATCGCTTTGATATGTCATCGGATTGTTCCTGCTGTACTGCGGTAGCCCACATTATTAGGGGTATAGGAAATATGTTGGCAATGTTTTAGTTTCAATCTGTCTGTTTCATTAAATAGCGAACAGTTCAGACCATCCTATATTTTACATAATGGACAGTGTTCAGCTTATATCTATAAACATATTTAGAGAACACATGTACATGACATTTTAGCATATGACTAATACATAATCATATTTAAAAAAAAAATATTTATTAGAACATGCAGAAGTATAAAAAAACATACAGCGTACAGTACAATAAGTTAAACTTATTTTGTTTAAATAAAAAGGTTTACTGAATAAAAAGTGGGATAAATAGAATAATAGGTAAGTGTTGATTATAGATCAGGTTTATCATGCTCGGCACGAAAACGAAAAAACACTCGCCAGCCTCGTGCTTTTTGTTTTCTAAGCCTAGCATGATAAACCTGATCTATAATCAACACTAACCTATTATTCTCTATATAAATGTACACATGTGGACATCTAAATAAAAATTACCAACCTGTTTCGTTATCCATATCTTGATTATAACGGCCCAAAGATTCCAAATCAATACTTTCAATCCTCACTGTGTTAACAACTATACAGATGAGCAGTTGTTTAGGTACAAAAATGTATTCAAGCCGCTAATAACATGAATGTCGAAACTCTATCAAACAAACAAACATTGATCCTTTCAAAGTCGACAAGTGAACTTTTATTGAATTATCACTGAAATGATGTTATCTCTGTCTGCCATCTGCCATATATCCATGTCCGATATATAAGTGACAGTCGGAGCATATGAAAAATGGCCTACTTTACTTTTATGGTCTTAGATCTTATTTACACCATCATGAAAGTGTTTGCATAAAACCAAGCACGACATTGGATCTATTTATATTCCCCAGCAATCAATTTTTCATTACAATATTGCCGTATTGGTCTAATTTATCACCTTATAAGCTAAAATTGATTTTTCTTTCACAATAAGTGTCATAGGTTTATTTCTATCAGTAGAAAAATTAACACCAAGTTGGGGATATTCAACAGCCCACCTTGGTAGAAATCAATTCATCCATAAACTTGCTCGCTTTTAGATGATTTTATCTCTGAAACTAGATTAAAGAAAATAGCAACTTTCATAAAATTATTTCTTGCCAGTGTGTTATAAAAAACTGGTCATAAAAACAGCTTTATTGATCTTTATTGATTTTAAATAATGAAAGATCCTTCTTATTAGCGAAAATGTTAGCAATAGAAATAGTGAAATCTTCATGTAGTATTCTGTAATATACAAATGTATTAACACTATTTGTTTCCTCAAATAGATTTAGTTTAGAGTTTCTATGAATACATGTAAGAGACAAATTTGAATCCTGATGTAATACTATATGAATCTGTATTATATTTCAGGTGGTAAAACAACAACTGAAAAAAACAGCAAACACATTTATTTAGTACATGTATATACTACTAGAGCCGCATCATGCCAAAATGTTTCTTATGTCATATGCGGCCAGGCTAACTCCAAACCAGCCTGCGAAATTGCACCAAAATAGCATGATTTAATACTTAAGTAAATAATGAAAATATCTGCCTTGCCTTGAACAAACATTATACAAATTCAATAGACTGTATTGACTGTAAAGCCATTGTATGGGTTATTATATATTGATTGAATTTGATTTCCAATAACATCTTGGCAGAAATAAGAGTTTTTACTTTTCAATATCAAATCATTATCAGATTCTATTAAGCATTCTTCTGGCAACATTTATTTTGCATTTGGAGGAACACAAATTTCCTCCTTACATTGTCTTTGTTTTCATTATATTAAAGAAACCCTTCAATAATTTTCAATTTATGAAATTCTTACTATTTGTTTGTACAATGTGATTCACAATGAAGGTGGACCAAACTGAATGAAATTATGAAAGTCAGATGCATGTACATTTTGTAATATAGTTAATATTAATTGAGCGAAAAAGAAGTCCACAATAGGTGTGCTATCTACGGGATAACATTAAATCATGGATTGCGATAAAGTGGATCTGCAGTGCATTCACGTTTACGCATCTGTTCATTCTGCAGCAACAAAGACAATGCCCCGGTTGTCAAGGGTCTCACATTCAAACAGAATCGTTTTGTGTTTTGTCAATAAAAGTTTCCAAATATTGGAAACGTTTAAACTTAATTTTTTAGTCCCTATCTTTCAAATTCATTTCCATAAAAGATCTTTTTCATATATTACATGTAACAGTTTCTTCAGCACTTTGATGGCTGCTTTTAAAGACTCTAAATTCCATGGGAATTTGTGAGTCTGTTCCAGGATGATCATGTGAAACACTTCTTTAAATTAAAATATTACAAGTTTTTTTACGATTTTGATTTGTTCAATCCATTTATAAATAGTAACCCAATATGACTAAAAACATTTTCAGCAGAAACATATCCTATTTACATCGAGTAGTAAAAAGCTAAACAAAACACATTAACCCTTTGCATGCTGGGAAATTTGTCGTCTGCTAAAATGTTGTCTGCTGAATTTCTAAAATTAGCATTTTCTTTGATTTTATTTCAAAGAATACTATCAGAATAGCAAACAGTTTGGATCCTGATGAGACGCCACGTTCTGTGGCGTCTCATCTGGATCCAAACTGTTTGCAAAGGCCTTCAAAATCCGGTTCCAGCGCTCAAAGGGTTAAAGTGGAATATGCATTATTTGTCGTCCTAGCTAATTCATTGTA
>VMBQ01014581.1:0-15958 GCA_007657795.1 Dreissena rostriformis | reverse complement strand
ACAAGACCAATACTTAAGAATGATCAAATGGGAAAAGGTAACCTAGCACTGGCAGTAAATATGGGGCTCATTTACAGGTCAGATTTGGAATCTCTGCTGTAAAATGAGATTTTAAATGAATTAAAGGGAGGCAAATCTGTAATAAAAAGAACATGCATAAACCGTAGTTGTTTCCCTTGTTTGAACCATGCTAAATCCTTACAAGTTTGGAAAGAATTGGATGAAAAATTTGGACTTTATTGCATAAACACCATTTTCTCAATTCAAGGGGAGGTAATTCTGTACTTCATGGACCAATAATGCTCATTTTTTGTAGGGTTCGTGTCCTCATTGATATAAAGACACTGTGCAAATTTGGAAAGGATCGGACAAAAAATGTGGAAGATTTTTGAAAGTTTTCACAAAATAGGCAAAAACGAATAAACATGCAAAGTTCAACGAGCTCCTGCGGCCATGTTTTTTGACGAATCAAATTTCTTTGAACAACTTTTTCAGGGGAGCCTTCAAAGGTCATCCCTGTGAAATTTTTTGAAAATCTGATGAGCGGTTTCTGACAAGAAGATTTTTTAAGGTTTTTACCATATATGGTCATGGCGGCCATCTTGGTTATGTGATCAAATTTTTTTTAACAATTCTTTTGTCCCATGACCTAGGGATGCTCAACATGAAATTTAGTTGAAATTGGCTCAATGGTTTAGTAGAAGAAGATGTTTACAAATTGTTTACAGACAGACAGACGGACGGACGGACGCCGGACGCTGAGTGATCACAATAGCTCACCCCGAGCTATCGCTCAGGTGAGCTAACAATCAAGTATGTAAAAAATAAACAGGTAAATCTGCACAATGAGTAACTGTGAAACTGCACATTTAAATAATTGTATATTACTATGTTAATTCATTTGACGTAAATAAATTGGTAGAGCCTGAAACAAGGTTGTTTTTTGTTCAATTTCGTTAGGTGTGCGCTAAACGTGTGTCTTTTAAGATAAATCCCTTTAAAACAGATTGTCTGATAAAAGCGCACTTATCAAATAAAAGACGCACATCCCCAAAAAAAAACACACTTTTGTAATGAAAAACGCACATCTATAAATTTAAAAACACACTTATGAGATAAAAGACGCACTTCTTAGAAAAAAGACGCACATTCTGCTCACATGTACACTCAAAAGCGCACTTACAAAAGAAGAAAACACACAAAAAACAAACTGTTTCACTTAAAACACGCACTTTGAATAAAAAAACGCACAAATAGCGCACTTAAACGCACTTTTGCCCACTGAAAACACAGATATTTACAAAAAACACAGAATTAACACACTTATAAGTATACTAAATGTGTGTTTTGTTAAAAAGTGAGTTTTTTTTCGAGAAGGGTCTGTTTCCTGGGTAAAACCACTACTTGGTGTCTATGGGGGAGATCTGAGGAACGTTCCAATAGTGGGTATTGAAACAATTATCTCTCGGTCACTAGGCGACACCATATCCACTACGCCACGACGGTTCAAAACTGACAACACACACTGAGGGTTACAGGATTTATATTTATTGTAGACTTGTATGTCAAAATAACAATATACCTTTTTTTGTCAGAAACCACAACGGTAAATCACATTGTATAGTTCAACTTTCTATTTATTGCTACATGAAGCGATGGGGGTATTTTTCATCATTATTGTGAAACGCTCTAGTATTGTTACTTTTATACTAATAGTTGTGAGTGCGGGTGAAAGATTATTATGATAATGTTGCGATCTTATATATTAATTGTGAACAGGTTTGGTTGAAGTGTCGATATCAATGTGTTAGTTGCATACATCATTTACGCCTATACCAATGAAAAATACTACCTTTTGTGCGGTGATTTTTAGGCACACGGGACAACGTGCATTCCAAACCGAGATTGGATGCTGGTTGTTTGAAGTATTCGGACTGTGACTTAAAAATGCTAAAGTTATGTGTTTTTCACATCTAACATGAGAAGTAAGTGTCCGTTACATGTATATGTACATTCAGGAATTGATCAAACCGTTTAACAATGTATGCGTTTCTATTGTTATACCCAATCGAAAACAAAAGTTTTACAGGGCGTTTATTGGAGTCACTCTGTGCTAGACACTATCCAGTAATCCACGCGAGTTATTTCGCTTTGACCTTGGTTATGTTTATGGCAGCGTTAAAAGTTGTAGAGAACATTAATTCTACATGTCTCGGTTTTCAATCAATTAAGTTTAAACTTAGATGTGCCATATCCACAAAGTGAAGATGTGCTAGATACAATTTTCACGCGCAATGATACATTTTTTCTTAGTTATGTACCTTCAAAATCAGCCATGGTCATAGCTGCTATTGCTGTCACAAAGTAATGCGGGTGTTTTAAGTAACGGTTGTGACAAAAAAATAGAGTTTTAACTGGAACAGAACAAATGTCATTTTAAACCAATTATTCAGTCAAAGCAATATCTAAAACAAGACTATTGCCAAGCAATTATGTCCCCTATTGGCTCCACCATTGTCAGATTTGTTTTTTATATATTTTTTATTTAATTTGTTGCCATAGCAACCAGAATTGTTGAGGCAGGAATGAAATGACGTGCATAACGTCCATATTGCCATCTATCCATGTTTCAAGTTTCATGAAAAAATATGAAGAACTTTAAAAGTTACCGCAGGATCCAGAAAAGTGTGACAGACTGACTGACTGACAAACAGACAGACAGACAGACAGACAGAGCGCAAACCAATAATAATAACCAAACAATAAAACACAATTTAATACAATTATCTATTAATCATTAATCAGCAACAAAAGACATAATATGAATATTAAAAATCATTAATTTTAATGATGTTATAATATACGAAAAATAAATATTCACTGACAATATAACGAATTAAAATGGGAAGGACCTGATATTACAGAGGAAAAAAATAAACAAATACATTATTTGGTTAAGTTTGTACCTGTAGAATTAAACATGTTTTATCGAAAAGGTGCAACCAATTTGTCTCAATTTGTTTGATTATGACGAAACGAAGTATTATTCTGACTGATTGACAAGTAATATTTTTGATCTGGAAATTCAAGCTAAAGAATCAACCTTGTCTTGCTGCTAAGACGCTGAGAGGTGTTTGGTTGTCCTTGATTTTGGTAAAATCCAATAACCATTGAATATGTATTCCATAGTTTACAAGGGTATTTAAACATATAATTTGAAAACAAGAGTAATATATATATTAATCATATACTACTGTTTATATCTCTATGTGACAAAATGTCAAAACAAAATCATTTATGATTACTGAATTATAATCCATCTTGTCATGCATTTAAGAATAATACTGTAAATGTACATGTTTGTATACATAAATCGATTTGCATTTAATATAATTAACATGGATATCACACATGTTAAATTGATTGCGGGTACATATGTTGCGTTTGTATAAACATGATAACTTTGCAACAACTTAAAATCACATGTTTTATGTTAAATCGAAAATAAATTATACTGTTGTGAAATATTATTTTACCTATATTGAATAACATTATTTGCATCATAATGCACATTGACTAATTTGTTGTCCGAGTGTTTTTAATTACAATATTCACTATCTGATTGCTTATTGCACAACTCTGTTGTTATTCTTATCATCATGATGCGTATGCCTTTGTGATTGAATCAATCATAAATTATCCATTAAATTGTGACATGTAAAATGAAATAACAAGTTGTGCGAATTTCTTAAGTTTCATACAATCAAGACTTAAGTGAAAATTTGTATTAGCATTCACTCGCTTAACACCATTATATTGTCATTACAAGACATTCCCACAACCAGTGTTCCTGTGCGTTTACTGTAGCAGACAGATGTTGGTTTGGCCACACCATCCTTCCCTGTGACAACCTCTGCCAGTATTTGTCTCCCATCTTTGCTCACCTGGACAATTGTGTTTAAGTCATAATTGCATACCAGAACTTGCCCCAAGTCTGTCACATGAAGGCAATGGCAGCCACACTTCAGCAAAGGATCAGCCAGCGTGGCGATGACTTTTCCATCCCTGGACAAAGTGAGCAGTTGCTGATATACGTAGTCGGACACATAAATCTGGTTTCCATCTGGACTAATTGCACAGTCATTGACTTGGCCAACTAGGAGACAAACAAGATAATATGGTTTATATGAAAGAAAAAAACAAGGAATCTTATTGAGGGACATATTAACCCAGTGTCATACATGCCAGAATTTTTTAGGTCCAAAGCGGGACATTTGTCGGGACATTTGACCAAAAAGCGGGACACTTAAAACGATCGATCATTCCACCTTTACAGTTTACTGTAGTCAGTATAGTACTAACAAAAAACTCTTGATACTTTTATTTAAGACATTAAACATCTAATATGAAGCATGAAATCTAATATTTCAAGAAGCAGACGATCTTCTGCAGTGCGTTCCGTAGCTCAAAACATTTTCCGTTTACATGTTTTGTTTCTCTGTGTATCCGCATATCTGACCTATTTACAGGGTACCAGGACAAAATGTTTTGTGCAAACGGAAATTGTTTTGCCCTACGGAACGCAGCCCAGGAGTCTCAAAATTCTGCATTCAGTAGGCGCACTCGATTTATAATCACGCTGTAATTTATAACAAAACAAATTCTAATCGAATACAATTCTTCATCTTGTACGTGTCTTCCTCAATTACTGCTGCAATAGCACCAATAATTGCAAAAAGACAATAGTGTTACGAGAGAAAGTTTTTAACGACATGGACATATTTAACTTCTAATCCTACAAAAGTGTTAAGACACTGTGGAACATTATTTCCGAGGCAATTTGGGGATGTAACAAGTTTGAATCAAGTGTATCTATTGTTTACAACGGACCGACAGTCATAAATTACACAACTTTCACACATATCGGAGCCTTTTGTTGATTGACAGTTAATCAGTATACCGATAAATTTCAACATGTCATAATTGCACCTAATTCGATAAATCGCTGATAAGGTGTCATAAACAACACTGGTACACACAAGAAGTAGAATCGGATGGTAAATTGGGGGCAATACAAGGATTAGCGGTGGTAAGTTTAAGCGAAACAAAGCTTGAATAGCGAATTTTATTGGGAACCTATAGACGTTACATCGTTTTTTACGAATGTCGGGACAAATCGTCTCATATCAGGACGCCGGGACAAAGGGCCCAAAAGCGGGACTGTCCCGCCGAGATCGGGACGTCTGGCATGTATGCCCAGTGTTCATTTGACAGTTTACACTTCATATTAATTAATTAATGTCATATTAAGGTATAAAACAGTTATTGAAATTAAACATAGGTTCGTTAAAGAGAAATGCCATTTTGTACAACAATAGTAAATTAATGCGCGATGCCAGTTTAGAACAAGAAACGAATAAATAAAATGTATATTCATGTTGATCTTTAGCATAATAAAGTGAGTTTATACTATTGGATGATTATCTCCTTTGTGGCGTGTTTTGAGAAAACTGGGCAACATGCTTGTGCGTAAAGTGTCATCCCAGATTAGCCTGTGCAGTCCGCACAGGCTAATCCGGGACAACACTTTCCGTCTAAACTGGATTTTCGCTAAGAAGAGACATCATTTAAACGAAAAATTCCATAAAAGCGGAAATTGTCGTCCCTGATTAGCCTGTGCGAACTGCACAGGCTAATCTGGGATGATGATTTATGCACAAGCATTTTGCCCAGTTTTCTCAGAACACCCCACATTAACACAGCGTGCAATTCCGCCAATAACAACTCCTTCAATTCGGCAAAAACTTTGCTAGTATGGAACAACCGTGGTCAATATCAGACTCAACATTCAGTTTAGTCAATTAAAGATTCGACCAATCATATTTTAGGATAAGCTAGGACAATACGGCTTGACATTTTTCGAAATCCATTTAAAAATCTCTCAATTGCTTTAGACTTCGTAGTGTAAGTTATACTCTTACAACAAAAAACTAAATAAAGTTTTAATATCTAAGCCACAGTTGGCAATTTACAAAAAGGCCGAATTGTTATCCTGATGACAGCAAACCAGAAAACACAGTATCACATTTGTACTTCCTTTGATTTTTTTTGATTTTTTGAGTTTGTTTATGTTTTTGCCGTAGTGAATTTTGAACATTTATTGAATAAATATCGAAATTTATTGAAATTATTCTTAATTATTTGGATTGAATTTAAGGCCCAGTCTCACTATGATGCCGGTGGAGCCCCGGTGCATTATCCGGGATCTACCGGGATGAACCTGGGCTCCACCGTGATGAACCGGGGACGACTGGGGCTCCACAGGGTAAGTATTCAAATGTTTTATACCTGCGGGATGAACCGGAAGTCACCGGGAAGGACTGGCGCGGCACCGGGAACAACCGGGACGGCAACGGAAACAACCGGGACGGCACCGTAGCTCCTGCGGGGCCCATACAGACCCCGGCAGAGCTACGACAACGCCCCGGTTGTCCCCGGTGGTGCCCAGGTGAAGCCCCTGTGAATGCCGGCAGAGTCCCCGTATAGCTACGGTACATAGGTAAACCAGCGCTCTGCCGGGACGCCACCGGCATTCACCGGGGCTCCGACTGGGCATTACCGGCGACGACTGCGATTAAACCGGGGCGTTGCCGGCGGAGTTACAGTTCACCGGGGCTTGCCGGGGCTCCACCTGGGCATTATTATACCGGCAACAACCGGGGCTTCACCGGGATAGACCGTAGCTAGTCTGGGGTTGACCGGGACTCTGCCCGGTTGTTGACCGGCTTCAACTGGGGCGGCACCGGGAAATAGTGTGACCGCTTTAAAAACCTTCGACGAATCATCCCGGTTCTCGCCGGTCGACCGGTGTTAGCAAACCGGGATGGACCGGGGCTCTACCGGCAATAGTGAGACTTGGGCTTTAGTTTGGGATGTAAACTAGAAATTAAAGGAAATCGTGGTGTTAGTTTGTTTTTTTTTAAATTTCATTTCGCATTTATAATGTATTCATAGTCCACTTTCAAAGAATGTTATGATCATATGCATAAGCTTGCATGATTCTTTTAGCTGGAAGCTGCTGAAATTTATGTTTATGTAATATACATATATTAACAAAAATGTTTGATGCTTTAACACTTAAGTATACTGCCTAATGTATAAAACATCCCATTTACTAGTTGGAGTTATGTTTGCTTAAGTATTGGGCTTTAGACCGTTTTATTAGCAATTTGCCTACGGCGTGAGGTTATGTCTACTGTCTTCATCTTAATAACACGACCAGTATGCATTCAACTTATACATTAAATTATTGATTTATGTTATTCATTTAATTTATGTTTTGTGCAATATCGCTTTTTTATATTTATATTTGACTGTTAAAATAATTGAACATAAATGTGAACAATGCACTCTGTTTATAATGTCAATAAGGTCTATTTTTTCAATATTGTACTAATGTGTTTGTCACCAAGTTAGGAACATAGAACATATAACAATAAACTTACATTTAAGATTCAATGAAAAACCGTCCCACACATCGTTCGTCCAGTCATACAACGTGCATACCCGTCTTCCATCCATAGTGTATTGGCCCAAATCTCCACATGATGCAGTGTACAATTTGCCTTCGTGATGGGCAATACCTACACAGCAAGGTACGACCTTCATAGTCCTATCCTCCTTTACTAGTTGACCATTGGTCACTCTGATGAAGTGGACCTCATAGCCAGCCGCAACAGCCACCTGACCGGAGTCAATCCTGCAGATGGATACTGGTAAACCACTGGCAGGCAAGACTAAATGGGCCACCAACTTGAAGTCCTGATCCAACAGCTTTACATTGTGGTTGTTCTTGTCCACAAGTAGGAGCCCAGTCGCTGTCTCACAAATAGATGTTATACAACACTCGCGTGAATCGCTTGCCATTCGCACCCTAAACATCTTGCTTTTATTCCATTTTATTACTTTGTTTGGATCAGATACAACAAATGGCTTGTTTACAGCACTTGTATGTTGTTTAGGTTCAGTCTGGCTTGACAATGTTGAGACTGGTTTTGACACTATACTTGATGTATTAACATTACCTGTTTCGTTTGCCGGATGATATCGGCTGGATGAACTGGAAACTAGATTAGGCATTCGGTCCGTTTTGTTTATATCCTTTGTTATGTGTATAGGCCTTGGCTGATCCTCTGAGAACTGAACTCTCAAAATTCGACGCCATTTTATGTCACTTTAAATATTTTGATATTGTAGTCAACAAAATTCTAATGTATAAACTGATGTCATGTGAAGGATGATGACCAGATACGGAGGATTTATGTATATGAGCAAATAGTTAATTATCTTATCAACAGCCGACTGAAATTTATAAATAAGCTTTAAAGGGCAAATCACTTCAAAATGCATTTTACGTTTATCAAGAAATTAAGATAAAACGCATTTTACTATTTATGTAAAAAATTGATTAATCCATTAATATTACTTTGCTACTGTTGTAACAATTGAATGTGCACCTATTGTATACAAAACATTCAGAAAAACTTGAAACTTAAAAAAGTCACAAAAGTTGTTTATTGTCGCGGTATGAACTGATAATAGAAATATTTTAAATGTGCCCGTCTGTCTGTTTGTTCATTGATTGATAAGTACATCAGTCGGAAGTTTACCAAACATGCTACGTTTCATATTACATTAATAATGCTTACTATAAAGCTTTGATACTGGCCTGGATATTGCCTTTGAACACTATCAACACGCCGATAACACCTCTACCTAATTTGACTTTGACATAGCCTAATCAACCGTTTAATCTAACATCAATATCGCTTCCTTCAATACTTGCACGAATATTATCTATGCAAACTCTCAAGACACCCACATCCTATGACCTCATTTTAAACTATAACTTGGTAGCTATGAGCGTTTATTCAACACAGTATCTCAATTCCGGAAGTTAAGAGTGATCTTATATCCTATGTAATATTGTAGTAAATGCAAGAGGATATTTTCCCACCCATTATAACTCATCCTGACATTTTTTCAATCTTATCCACACTCCTAGTGTATACACCCAAGAAGATTTGAAGGCTTGGAAATCCTTGGAGGCAATAAATCAGGTCTGCCAAGGATGGGTGAGAGAGAAAAAGGGGACCATGCTGTTGTCACAGCAAAGGTGGATTTATTTTTGTGATTGAGTTTCTACATCATATACAACTCTGTCAGCACTGGCACTTTTCTCAAACTTACACAACTATATGTATTATCAGGATTCATCATTTTAATAAATAAATTAAACCTGTTTACAATTTTCTGTTTCAGGTCCTGGATTCCCAGAGAATGAGAGAAAAACCACTGAACCCATGGGTGATCGCGCGGTCAGATGGAACCATTGTCGGCGCACATTGCGACTGTATGGCTGGACTCGGAGAGGCCTGTACACGTTTAGCAGCACTGCTATTTTCAGTGTCAACATTTGTCAAAATCAGAGACTCTAAAACTGTCACTGAAAAGCCAGCTTACTGGATGCTGCCTACAGCAATGAAGGCTGTAAAGTACAAGGAAGTGTCTGACATAAATTTTCAATCAGCACGGTCAGCCAAACAAGAACTGGACTCCACAATTATTGCTGCATGTTTTAGCTAAGTTGTACAGACACCAACTCCAACAAGTAAAGAAACTGTCCTGGAGGCAACAGAAGGAGTTTTTGCAATTCTGTGAAGGACTTAGCAAATTGGACAGTAAGCCAGTTTTGTTTTCAACAGTGGAGCCATATGCTTACCAGTATATCCCCAAGACATTAACAAAAGACTACCCACAGAATCTGTCTGCACTGAGAGACGACAAGTTGTTTGACAAGGACTATGATTCTTTAGTGAAACACTGCCAGACTGTCAAAATTCAATGTTCTGCAGAGCAGGCAAAGAATGATGAGTTTCAGACCAGAGAGCAGTCAGATTCAGCCTCGTGATACCAATTTCGTGCTGGACGCATTACAGCTTCCAATGCGAAAGCAGTATGCACAAGTGCGAGTGAGCCGTCTAGTTCTCTTGTAAAGACAATTTGCTATCCATACTTAAATAGTGCCAAAACAAAGGGCATTCCAGCTTTAATATGGGGACGTGAAAATGAAAAACAAGCAAGACAAATGTTGTTTGACATGCTTCCAATGAACGAGCAGTTAATAGCTTTTTTACAAATTTAGAAAATGTACTCATGGTAAAAACCTAATTAACAAGCCAGAGTGTTTTTATAACATAGATGAACAAGAGTGCCAAACTGTCACAAGATACGCCCGTTTCAAAAAAAAATAAAAAAAAAATGAAATGCACTGAGTGACCCCGTGACCTAGTTTTTGACCCGGCATGACCCATAATGGAACTTGACCTAGATATTATCTAGATACAACTTCTGACCAAGTTTGGTAAAGATCAGATGAAAACTATTTCAATTTGAGAGCGGACACTGCTGTGGACGCCGCCGCCGCCCGCCAAGGGTGAAAGTTACTATAATACGTCCCGTTTTGAAAAAAACGGGCGTATAAAAAGGGTTTCAAACAGAACATGCCCCAACATACATTGTTAGTGGAAATGCATCTTCTCCTGCCATAACATCATCCCGGATAGCAACAACCACAGTAACTGGCGGTAATTCAATTGGGACACAGCTCCCTCCCTATTTTGTTGTCAAGGGTTCCAGAATGAATGAAACATTGCTGCAAGGTGCTTCTTTATAATCAGATGCCATTATGTCCAAGACAGGCTGGTCGAATTCAATCATTTTTCTTGAATAATTACAATCATACTTCATCAGGTACATTCAAAGATTTGATACTTGTCAGCAAATTTTCATAATATGATGATATTTGATAGCCAAACTTCTGAAGATGATGTTCCTGAAGAAGACAAATGTTGTGTACAGTAAAAACTCTCTGAACAACCACCTAGGTATTACGACCAACTCGCTACGACAGCCACCATTTTTCAGTCCCAAATTTTTCCTTCTATATTTCAATGGTCATTACACTCACTAATCTGACCAACCAGCTAATCCGCTGTTACGACCACTTTAATCAGTACCAATCAACAAAATTGCTCTCAATTGACACCTGCCATACGACCAGTAATTTTATTTCCTGCATATCATCCAAAGAGCCCCTCACGAGAGATGACGCAGATTTCATGAAGGGTACTGCCTATCAGGCTAAATGTCTCATATATATTTATTCTAACAGGTCTGTCAGCTATAAAGCCAGATTTCATGAAGGTTCCTGCCTATCAGGCTAAGGGTCTCATGTATATCCCTTTGAGTGCTGGAACCGGATTTCAAAGGCCTTTGCAAACAGTTTGGATCCAGATGAGACGCCACAGAACGTGGCGTCTCATCAGGATCCAAACTGTTTGCTATTCTGATAGTGGTCTTTGAAAAAAAGTGAAGAAAATGATGATCTTAGAAATTCAGCAGACAACATTTTAGCAGATGACAAATTTCCCAGCATGCAAAGGGATATTTATTCTAGCAGAACAAGGCTTATTGGCAGCTTGGAAAGCAGCAACAAGAGCACCGTCGAGCTGATGCCAACGCTCGGCTGTGGGTGCAGTTTTGAATAAACAAGAGATGTGTTTGTCAGAAACACAATGCCCCCTACTGCGCCGCTTTGAAATAAAATTTCTATTTATCATTTGGCAGGTAAAGAAATTATCTCCTTTTAAAGCTTATTACTTCCCTTGGATTTTGTTTTTTGACCTTTGACCTTGAAGGATGACCTTGACGTTTCACCACGCAAAATGTGCAGCTCCATGAGATACACATGCATGCCAAATATCAAGTTGCTATCTTCAATATTGCAAAAGTTATGACAAAACTTTAACCAAGGTTAAAGTTTTGGACAGACAGAATGACAGACAGACAGACAGAAAGGCCAAAAACAGTGTATCCCGTCTTCTTCGAAGAAGGGGGCATACAAATATTTAAGCATTATAGGGCACTAGTTTTACTTAATAATATTTTTTGATTGAACATCTATGCTGGGTCTAGCTTTTACTTAATAATTCTCTGATTAAAATTCAATGCTGGGTCTAGCTTTTACTTAATAATTCTTTGATTAAACATCAATGCTGAGTCCAGCTTCAACTTAAATTGACTTGATTCTTTGATAAAATATCTGTACTGGATCTGTTTTTTTTTTAAATAAAATCAGTTACTAAAATCTATTCTGGGTCTAGCTTTTACTTAATAATTCTTTGATTAAACATCTATTCTGGGTCAAGCTTTTACTTAATAATTCTGTGAGTAAACATCAATGCTGGGTCTAGCTTTTACTTAATAATTCTTTAATTACACATCTCTTTTATTAAATGTCAAGCTTTTACTTAATTCTTAGATTTAAAATCTATGCTGGGTCTAGCGTTAACTTTATAATTCTTTGATAAAATATGTATGCTGGGTCTAGCGTTTAATTAATACTTATCTGATTAAATAATTTATCTAACACTGCTGGGATCTAGCTTTTACTTAATATATCTTTGATTAAATATCTAGCGTAGCTGGGATATTAGCTGTGCAGCGAGACAGCGTTACCTTTACTCCAACAAGACGACTCAAATCACCAAACGAGTATTTCTGGTTCCTCCTCTTAGATGCGTCTACGGATAAACGCCGATTAAAGGACAAAACCGATTGGCACCTTTTGCTACGGACCTACAAAATTAGGTCGGATACAATGAGCATGCGTGACGCGCAAAATAAAGATACCCAAAGGAGTGTTATATAGATATAAATTAAAAGCCGGGAACATTGCCATAGAGGACAATGCTTTATATTTTTATGTATTGAAATAATGTATTCATATAATACAAAATTCTTGTTTTGCCCGAAAAAGTTACTTTACAATTTCTCACTTTTAAAACATCAAATAACTATCTTGGTATTGATGAAGTTTCTAGATGTTCTGATTCCCAGTAAAAGCAATAGATTTTGTATGCAAATTTTCGCGGCTATATATGCATAGTGTTAAAGCACAAAATTAAATTGCCACACATGCCAATGTTTGGTAGGTCAAACTGAACACAGCAATACATCGCAAAAATAATACGAGTCTCAAAAAGCGCAAAAGCAAAGGGCAAAATAAGTTTAAACAAGATGTGTTTGTGAAACACTATGTNCACGTTGTGACCCACTCTTTAGAGAATAGTGAGTGTTTTACTTACGATCAACGCGCCATATGAAGATCACACATTATATCGAGTGACTTCCCATTTGATCACATGCATGTATTACATATGCTCGAAAATTCTTAATGTAGAAGGCAATTGGGTGACCCAAATGCGCAGTCCGGCACTAATTTTAGTTTTGAAAAATCCATGACTATTATAGCTATTTATAGTTTCGGCTACATATTTATCTAAAAAACGAATTTGAACATGTAAAATATTATGACCCGGTCAGGTTTATGACACATTTAATGCTGCATTTACGACATAGGCTAACTTTTTGTTAAAAATCAACAATTGCTAAATGCAAGGCCATAATAACCATTATTTACTTTAGACTGACGTGATGGAGAACGGAAACCCTCCAGGTGCCACAGAGCAAACGGGCAAGTCTTTTTCAAAGTTGCGGGGTGATGCCATATTGGCCGAGCTGGAAGCAAACATGGGCAGATTCGCGGCAATTGCTTCCAGTGTCAAGGAAATGTCGGCAAGCATCGCAAATTTACGAACAGATGTAAATGAATTGAAACGGAAATGAACTCCAGAACAAGACAATTCTGATAACCAAGGACCTTCCTCAAAAAAGGATCACTCCGATAAACCAGAGGAAATTGACTCGTCCGACGAGGAAGAATTTGATGATGAACTAGAAGAATTCTTGTCAAAAAAAGCAAACAGAAGCTGGAGAAGACCATTTCTGGCAAGACCTTTATGAGTTTGTAGCAGAAAATGAAGACACAGGCAAAGATGTATCATGTATCTATAATCCAAAAAATGGATTATAGAGCTTTCTGTGATATGGCTGCAACTGAAGTCAAAGAAGACCTGAATAACAGCCACACTTGCATTTATTATTTGGACTGACATTGTTTTGACACTTCATGAAATTTATGTGATAGACTATATTGTTAAATAATAATAATAAGACCATACAAAATAATCCAACTTGAAATAACACAAATTAAAACAGAGCTCAATTTTTTTGTACAAGTTAACATAATTGAAGAAGTTGACTCTGTACCTGAGGAGGGGGGATTGATTTCCAATATCTTGTACAGACCAAAACCAAATAATGATATTCGCATAATACTGAATCTAAAACCATTTAACCTGGAATATATTGACACCATCCATTTCAAAATGGAAACTTTGCACACTGCTATTGCAGCTATGAGGGAGAATTGTTGGTTTGCATCAATTTGGCAGATGCATTTTGTTCTATTCCAGTACATGAAGAAGATAGCAAATACTTACGGTTCTATTTCCTAAATTGCAAATATCAATTTTGTGCCATACCTATGGCCTTTATGGGTCTGGGTTCGAGCCCACGTTTCTTCTCAAAGGTTCTCAAACCAGTATACGCTAATTTACGCACAAAGGCCATATAAGCACATCATACATTGATGACTCTTGCCTACAAGGGAATACAAAAGAGCAGTGTTTAAAAAATGTGTTTGATACCATGACAATATTTGATTCCTTAGGCCTAACAAGAAACATTGAAAAATCTGTTCTGGAACCGTGCAATTTTTTTCCCTTGGATTCATCTTGTGCTCAGTCACCATGACCATCCGGTTAACAGACACAAGAAAGGACGAAATTCGCGTACTTAGTGACCAATTACTGTCAAAAAGACGTACAAATATTTGACAGTTTGCAAATTGATAGGAAAACTAGTAGCAGCTATACTGGGTGAGAATATGCACCTTTATACATCAAACCCCTAGAAAGGATCAAAGAACAAGAGTTGAACAAGAAATGTGTTTGTCAGAAACACAATGCCCCCTACTGCGCCGCTTTGATTTTTTTTATATATTTTTTTTACCTTTGACCTTGAAGGATGACCTTGGCCTATCACCACTCAAAATATGCAGCTCCATGAGAAACACATGCATGCCAAATATGAAGTTATAATAATGCAAAAGTTATTACCAATGTTAAAGTTTTCGGACAGACAGACGGACAGACAGACAGACAGACTGACGGACAGTTCAACTGCTATATGCCACCCTACCGGGGTCATAAAAGCCACCATTGAAACTACAATAACTAAAATCCACAAAATCGATATTAAATAACATAATTAAAAGATCTCCTTTCAGTATAACAAGACCGGAATGTAAAATAAACAGGTCACACACAAAATAGCATTATGATACAGGTCTCATAATGACATGTCGCATCATGTTTTCAACCTTAGATCTCCAACATGTGCTGATTCCTAAATTTGTTTTCTATTAATGCGCTGGTTTTCCGTTTGTAACCAATTCATCATCTGCTTCATGTACAACAAGTTATTTAGTTTTTAAGCCATAAAGGTATTTTTTCCAGGTGATCTAGATGCCCTACTTCAAGGTCATCTAAAGTCACTCTTTGTTAGCCTCATGGCCCAGTCATTCTATCTTAATTGTTACTTTTTCTTGATGGCGACTTTACCCATGCCATACATGCAGATGCCCTGCTTCCAGGTCAACTAAATGTACCATTGCCATTTCATATTCGGGATTGTATTGAATTTCTGTATCTGGAATCCGAAGGCAATGCGTAAAGAAATGGGAAAGAACTGAAGGATAGGACATTTTTATAATAAGTTGTATAATGACTTGTGTCCGTGTCAAATACCAGTGTGTATGTCTCTTGTCTTGTATGTATCCATGTGCATCTGCTGTGAGATAACATACCTTGTCCTGTGTGCGTTTAGATATGTACTGTGATGTCATGCATGTAGTTTTGAGTCAAAATGAGAG
>VMBQ01014580.1:0-14073 GCA_007657795.1 Dreissena rostriformis | reverse complement strand
CATAAACTTATCCAAACTGTTGGACATGGAGAGCTTTAACATCACGTAGAGACCATCTTTAGCTGATTCAGACACCCTAGTTATCCGTAGCTCCTCACAATTCGGCTAATTGTGTAATAAAACTTAACACCCATGAAGATTGTTATCACGTTTGGTGAAAATCGTTTGCAACGAGAGCGGAAACTGCTTAAAGCGCAAATTTTAGATAACGAAAAACACAACACGGTGTGAATTGGCTTATGGCATCGAACACGGACCAGTTTTAATGCCTACACACATTTTCAAGAAGTCCGTGTGATGCTTTTCGAAGAAAAAAAACACTGTCAGGCACCGAAAACGATGTATAAAATGAGGGGTATATTATTATACTACAAGATGTAGTTGTAATAACGAAAAACAATAAAACATAATTGAGAACGAAATTCACTTAAACATTTTAATCTTACAATAAAAGTAACGTAATTTTTATTTAAAAAACAACAACAACAAATGTTTACAAAACATATCAGTATTTCTTTAATCAGATATCAGTAACAATATTTCAAACTGGAGATTACCCTTCGCAATAATAATTTCCTCGTATTGAAGTGTAACGTCCCTTTACAGTGTACCTTTCGTATAAATGTTAAATTGTTTTTCCTGATAATACTGAGAATAAATTATACATTATGTATTGCGTTGATCGAGATGATTCAGTATCAGAATTGGTCGTAAGGGAAAATTGCATAGTTTTGTTCAACGGAATTATTGATTTAACCGATAAACAATTATCCATAAAAAAGGTGTAATCACTGTTACTTGACGTTAAATTATATACATGTATTATATTTATATGTTTTATGTATCGTTGATTTTTCGGTCAATTACATATACATGGAGTTCTGATACGTATGCATTAAAACAAGCAGACGTAGCCGGATCATGGCATTGTAAATGCGTACTGAATCAGCCTGGTATTCTACGAATTTGAATGTGTGTAGTGGATCAGCCTGGTATTCTACGAATTTAAATGTGTGTATTGAATCAGCCTGGTATTCAACGAATGTATATATGTGTAGTGAATCAGCCTGGTATTCTGCGAATGCATATATGTGTAGTGAATCAGCCTGGTATTCTACGAATTTGAATTGTGTAGTCAATCAGCCTGGTATTCTAGGAATTTAAATGTGTGTAGTGAATCAGCCTGGTATTCTACGAATTTATATGTGTGTAGTAAATCAGCCTGGTATTCTATTAATTCAAATGTGTGAAGTGAATCAGCCTGGTATTGTGCGAATTTGAATATGTGTAGTGAATCAGCTTGGTATTCTACGAATTTGAATGTGTGTATTATATAAATGAATCAGCCTGGTATTCTACGAATTGAATGTGTGTAGTGAATCAGCCTGGTATTCTACGAATTAAAATGTGTGTAATGAATCAGCCTGGTATTCTACGAATTTGAATGTGTAATGAATCAGCATGTTAGTCTACGAATTTGAATGAGTGTAATGAATCAGCCTGGTATTCTACGAATTTGAATGTATGTAATGAATCAGCCTGGTATTCCGCGAATTTGAATGTGTGTAGTGAATAAGCCTGGTATTTCTACGAATTTGAATGTGTGTAATGAATCAGCCTGGCATTCCGCGAATTTGAATGTGTGTAATGAATCAGCCTGGTATTCTACGAATTTGAATGTGTGTAATGAATCAGCCTGGTATTCTGCGAATTTGAATGTGTGTAGTGAATCAGCCTGGTATTCTACGAATTCAAATGTGTGTAGTGAATCAGCCTGGTATTCTACGAATTTGAATGTGTGTAATGAATCAGCCTGGTATTCTACGAATTTGAATGTGTGTAGTGAATCAGCCTGGTATTCTACGAATTTGAATGTGTGTATTATATAAATGAATCAGCCTGGTATTCTACGAATTGAATGTGTGTAGTGAATCAGCCTGGTATTCTTCGAATTAAAATGTGTGTAATGAATCAGCCTGGTATTCTACGAATTTGAATGTGTAATGAATCAGCATGTTAGTCTACGAATTTGAATGAGTGTAATGAATCAGCCTGGTATTCTACGAATTTGAATGTGTAATGAATCAGCATGTTAGTCTACGAATTTGAATGAGTGTAATGAATCAGCCTGGTATTCTACGAATTTGAATGTGTAATGAATCAGCATGTTAGTCTACGAATTTGAATGAGTGTAATGAATCAGCCTGGTATTCTACGAATTTGAATGTGTAATGAATCAGCATGTTAGTCTACGAATTTGAATGAGTGTAATGAATCAGCCTGGTATTCTACGAATTTGAATGTGTAATGAATCAGCATGTTAGTCTACGAATTTGAATGAGTGTAATGAATCAGCCTGGTATTCTACGAATTTGAATGTGTAATGAATCAGCATGTTAGTCTACGAATTTGAATGAGTGTAATGAATCAGCCTGGTATTCTACGAATTTGAATGTGTAATGAATCAGCATGTTAGTCTACGAATTTGAATGAGTGTAATGAATCAGCCTGGTATTCTACGAATTTGAATGTGTAATGAATCAGCATGTTAGTCTACGAATTTGAATGAGTGTAATGAATCAGCCTGGTATTCTACGAATTTGAATGTGTAATGAATCAGCATGTTAGTCTACGAATTTGAATGAGTGTAATGAATCAGCCTGGTATTCTACGAATTTGAATGTGTAATGAATCAGCATGTTAGTCTACGAATTTGAATGAGTGTAATGAATCAGCCTGGTATTCTACGAATTTGAATGTGTAATGAATCAGCATGTTAGTCTACGAATTTGAATGAGTGTAATGAATCAGCCTGGTATTCTACGAATTTGAATGTGTAATGAATCAGCATGTTAGTCTACGAATTTGAATGAGTGTAATGAATCAGCCTGGTATTCTACGAATTTGAATGTGTAATGAATCAGCATGTTAGTCTACGAATTTGAATGAGTGTAATGAATCAGCCTGGTATTCTACGAATTTGAATGTGTAATGAATCAGCATGTTAGTCTACGAATTTGAATGAGTGTAATGAATCAGCCTGGTATTCTACGAATTTGAATGTGTAATGAATCAGCATGTTAGTCTACGAATTTGAATGAGTGTAATGAATCAGCCTGGTATTCTACGAATTTGAATGTGTAATGAATCAGCATGTTAGTCTACGAATTTGAATGAGTGTAATGAATCAGCCTGGTATTCTACGAATTTGAATGTGTAATGAATCAGCATGTTAGTCTACGAATTTGAATGAGTGTAATGAATCAGCCTGGTATTCTACGAATTTGAATGTGTAATGAATCAGCATGTTAGTCTACGAATTTGAATGAGTGTAATGAATCAGCCTGGTATTCTACGAATTTGAATGTGTAATGAATCAGCATGTTAGTCTACGAATTTGAATGAGTGTAATGAATCAGCCTGGTATTCTACGAATTTGAATGTGTAATGAATCAGCATGTTAGTCTACGAATTTGAATGAGTGTAATGAATCAGCCTGGTATTCTACGAATTTGAATGTGTAATGAATCAGCATGTTAGTCTACGAATTTGAATGAGTGTAATGAATCAGCCTGGTATTCTACGAATTTGAATGTGTAATGAATCAGCATGTTAGTCTACGAATTTGAATGAGTGTAATGAATCAGCCTGGTATTCTACGAATTTGAATGTGTAATGAATCAGCATGTTAGTCTACGAATTTGAATGAGTGTAATGAATCAGCCTGGTATTCTACGAATTTGAATGTGTAATGAATCAGCATGTTAGTCTACGAATTTGAATGAGTGTAATGAATCAGCCTGGTATTCTACGAATTTGAATGTGTAATGAATCAGCATGTTAGTCTACGAATTTGAATGAGTGTAATGAATCAGCCTGGTATTCTACGAATTTGAATGTGTAATGAATCAGCATGTTAGTCTACGAATTTGAATGAGTGTAATGAATCAGCCTGGTATTCTACGAATTTGAATGTGTAATGAATCAGCATGTTAGTCTACGAATTTGAATGAGTGTAATGAATCAGCCTGGTATTCTACGAATTTGAATGTGTAATGAATCAGCATGTTAGTCTACGAATTTGAATGAGTGTAATGAATCAGCCTGGTATTCTACGAATTTGAATGTGTAATGAATCAGCATGTTAGTCTACGAATTTGAATGAGTGTAATGAATCAGCCTGGTATTCTACGAATTTGAATGTGTAATGAATCAGCATGTTAGTCTACGAATTTGAATGAGTGTAATGAATCAGCCTGGTATTCTACGAATTTGAATGTGTAATGAATCAGCATGTTAGTCTACGAATTTGAATGAGTGTAATGAATCAGCCTGGTATTCTACGAATTTGAATGTGTAATGAATCAGCATGTTAGTCTACGAATTTGAATGAGTGTAATGAATCAGCCTGGTATTCTACGAATTTGAATGTGTAATGAATCAGCATGTTAGTCTACGAATTTGAATGAGTGTAATGAATCAGCCTGGTATTCTACGAATTTGAATGTGTAATGAATCAGCATGTTAGTCTACGAATTTGAATGAGTGTAATGAATCAGCCTGGTATTCTACGAATTTGAATGTGTAATGAATCAGCATGTTAGTCTACGAATTTGAATGAGTGTAATGAATCAGCCTGGTATTCTACGAATTTGAATGTGTAATGAATCAGCATGTTAGTCTACGAATTTGAATGAGTGTAATGAATCAGCCTGGTATTCTACGAATTTGAATGTGTAATGAATCAGCATGTTAGTCTACGAATTTGAATGAGTGTAATGAATCAGCCTGGTATTCTACGAATTTGAATGTGTAATGAATCAGCATGTTAGTCTACGAATTTGAATGAGTGTAATGAATCAGCCTGGTATTCTACGAATTTGAATGTGTAATGAATCAGCATGTTAGTCTACGAATTTGAATGAGTGTAATGAATCAGCCTGGTATTCTACGAATTTGAATGTGTAATGAATCAGCATGTTAGTCTACGAATTTGAATGAGTGTAATGAATCAGCCTGGTATTCTACGAATTTGAATGTGTAATGAATCAGCATGTTAGTCTACGAATTTGAATGAGTGTAATGAATCAGCCTGGTATTCTACGAATTTGAATGTGTAATGAATCAGCATGTTAGTCTACGAATTTGAATGAGTGTAATGAATCAGCCTGGTATTCTACGAATTTGAATGTGTAATGAATCAGCATGTTAGTCTACGAATTTGAATGAGTGTAATGAATCAGCCTGGTATTCTACGAATTTGAATGTGTAATGAATCAGCATGTTAGTCTACGAATTTGAATGAGTGTAATGAATCAGCCTGGTATTCTACGAATTTGAATGTGTAATGAATCAGCATGTTAGTCTACGAATTTGAATGAGTGTAATGAATCAGCCTGGTATTCTACGAATTTGAATGTGTAATGAATCAGCATGTTAGTCTACGAATTTGAATGAGTGTAATGAATCAGCCTGGTATTCTACGAATTTGAATGTGTAATGAATCAGCATGTTAGTCTACGAATTTGAATGAGTGTAATGAATCAGCCTGGTATTCTACGAATTTGAATGTGTAATGAATCAGCATGTTAGTCTACGAATTTGAATGAGTGTAATGAATCAGCCTGGTATTCTACGAATTTGAATGTGTAATGAATCAGCATGTTAGTCTACGAATTTGAATGAGTGTAATGAATCAGCCTGGTATTCTACGAATTTGAATGTGTAATGAATCAGCATGTTAGTCTACGAATTTGAATGAGTGTAATGAATCAGCCTGGTATTCTACGAATTTGAATGTGTAATGAATCAGCATGTTAGTCTACGAATTTGAATGAGTGTAATGAATCAGCCTGGTATTCTACGAATTTGAATGTGTAATGAATCAGCATGTTAGTCTACGAATTTGAATGAGTGTAATGAATCAGCCTGGTATTCTACGAATTTGAATGTGTAATGAATCAGCATGTTAGTCTACGAATTTGAATGAGTGTAATGAATCAGCCTGGTATTCTACGAATTTGAATGTGTAATGAATCAGCATGTTAGTCTACGAATTTGAATGAGTGTAATGAATCAGCCTGGTATTCTACGAATTTGAATGTGTAATGAATCAGCATGTTAGTCTACGAATTTGAATGAGTGTAATGAATCAGCCTGGTATTCTACGAATTTGAATGTGTAATGAATCAGCATGTTAGTCTACGAATTTGAATGAGTGTAATGAATCAGCCTGGTATTCTACGAATTTGAATGTGTAATGAATCAGCATGTTAGTCTACGAATTTGAATGAGTGTAATGAATCAGCCTGGTATTCTACGAATTTGAATGTGTAATGAATCAGCATGTTAGTCTACGAATTTGAATGAGTGTAATGAATCAGCCTGGTATTCTACGAATTTGAATGTGTAATGAATCAGCATGTTAGTCTACGAATTTGAATGAGTGTAATGAATCAGCCTGGTATTCTACGAATTTGAATGTGTAATGAATCAGCATGTTAGTCTACGAATTTGAATGAGTGTAATGAATCAGCCTGGTATTCTACGAATTTGAATGTGTAATGAATCAGCATGTTAGTCTACGAATTTGAATGAGTGTAATGAATCAGCCTGGTATTCTACGAATTTGAATGTGTAATGAATCAGCATGTTAGTCTACGAATTTGAATGAGTGTAATGAATCAGCCTGGTATTCTACGAATTTGAATGTGTAATGAATCAGCATGTTAGTCTACGAATTTGAATGAGTGTAATGAATCAGCCTGGTATTCTACGAATTTGAATGTGTAATGAATCAGCATGTTAGTCTACGAATTTGAATGAGTGTAATGAATCAGCCTGGTATTCTACGAATTTGAATGTGTAATGAATCAGCATGTTAGTCTACGAATTTGAATGAGTGTAATGAATCAGCCTGGTATTCTACGAATTTGAATGTGTAATGAATCAGCATGTTAGTCTACGAATTTGAATGAGTGTAATGAATCAGCCTGGTATTCTACGAATTTGAATGTGTAATGAATCAGCATGTTAGTCTACGAATTTGAATGAGTGTAATGAATCAGCCTGGTATTCTACGAATTTGAATGTGTAATGAATCAGCATGTTAGTCTACGAATTTGAATGAGTGTAATGAATCAGCCTGGTATTCTACGAATTTGAATGTGTAATGAATCAGCATGTTAGTCTACGAATTTGAATGAGTGTAATGAATCAGCCTGGTATTCTACGAATTTGAATGTGTAATGAATCAGCATGTTAGTCTACGAATTTGAATGAGTGTAATGAATCAGCCTGGTATTCTACGAATTTGAATGTGTAATGAATCAGCATGTTAGTCTACGAATTTGAATGAGTGTAATGAATCAGCCTGGTATTCTACGAATTTGAATGTGTAATGAATCAGCATGTTAGTCTACGAATTTGAATGAGTGTAATGAATCAGCCTGGTATTCTACGAATTTGAATGTGTAATGAATCAGCATGTTAGTCTACGAATTTGAATGAGTGTAATGAATCAGCCTGGTATTCTACGAATTTGAATGTGTAATGAATCAGCATGTTAGTCTACGAATTTGAATGAGTGTAATGAATCAGCCTGGTATTCTACGAATTTGAATGTGTAATGAATCAGCATGTTAGTCTACGAATTTGAATGAGTGTAATGAATCAGCCTGGTATTCTACGAATTTGAATGTGTAATGAATCAGCATGTTAGTCTACGAATTTGAATGAGTGTAATGAATCAGCCTGGTATTCTACGAATTTGAATGTGTAATGAATCAGCATGTTAGTCTACGAATTTGAATGAGTGTAATGAATCAGCCTGGTATTCTACGAATTTGAATGTGTAATGAATCAGCATGTTAGTCTACGAATTTGAATGAGTGTAATGAATCAGCCTGGTATTCTACGAATTTGAATGTGTAATGAATCAGCATGTTAGTCTACGAATTTGAATGAGTGTAATGAATCAGCCTGGTATTCTACGAATTTGAATGTGTAATGAATCAGCATGTTAGTCTACGAATTTGAATGAGTGTAATGAATCAGCCTGGTATTCTACGAATTTGAATGTGTAATGAATCAGCATGTTAGTCTACGAATTTGAATGAGTGTAATGAATCAGCCTGGTATTCTACGAATTTGAATGTGTAATGAATCAGCATGTTAGTCTACGAATTTGAATGAGTGTAATGAATCAGCCTGGTATTCTACGAATTTGAATGTGTAATGAATCAGCATGTTAGTCTACGAATTTGAATGAGTGTAATGAATCAGCCTGGTATTCTACGAATTTGAATGTGTAATGAATCAGCATGTTAGTCTACGAATTTGAATGAGTGTAATGAATCAGCCTGGTATTCTACGAATTTGAATGTGTAATGAATCAGCATGTTAGTCTACGAATTTGAATGAGTGTAATGAATCAGCCTGGTATTCTACGAATTTGAATGTGTAATGAATCAGCATGTTAGTCTACGAATTTGAATGAGTGTAATGAATCAGCCTGGTATTCTACGAATTTGAATGTGTAATGAATCAGCATGTTAGTCTACGAATTTGAATGAGTGTAATGAATCAGCCTGGTATTCTACGAATTTGAATGTGTAATGAATCAGCATGTTAGTCTACGAATTTGAATGAGTGTAATGAATCAGCCTGGTATTCTACGAATTTGAATGTGTAATGAATCAGCATGTTAGTCTACGAATTTGAATGAGTGTAATGAATCAGCCTGGTATTCTACGAATTTGAATGTGTAATGAATCAGCATGTTAGTCTACGANACATTTTTTAGTGCAAAGAAGGTGAATATATAAATCAAGTAAAGGGCGCGTTTAATAAATTCAAAGTTGTGTTAATCGGTGGCGGATGCCCAATGATGACAGAGCAGTTGGCCTTCCAACACAGTTTGGTGGATACGCAAACGGTTCAGGTGAGTAACTTGAAATTGATATTGAATGTTTTCCAAAAAAGATATTCGAGATATTGTCGCCGCTCTGTCGTATGTAACTGCGTCATATCTACGTATTCGTTAGTTGATCATTAAGTATGTGTGTTGTAGGACTATATCTCTTCTATACAAACAAATGTATTCATTTGAAAAGTTTATGTTTTATTTGCTAGTAATATAAATATAAAGAGTTATGGAATTATGTTAAATTACCATTTTATAAATTTTCATTCGCAACTTTCCGGAAAATTATCGTCGGATTCCGTGTAAAATGGGGGTTTGTTTCACAGAAACAACAATACCACACGACTCAATGACTACAGCAATGAACTTAACTCGATGCGTGCTGTAAATAGCATGATGACCTGGTTTTATTAATCCACTCATATTACACATTCATGTATGATTATTAATAATGGTTTTTTAAAACGTATGTATTTAATACATACGTTTTAAGTGCTGCTAAAGATATGTTGTATGTACTATGTAAGTCGTTTTCACAGTTCAGTAGGTTTAATACGTTTTTTGTAAACACAATTTACTTAACGTGACAAGAAAATGTAGCTAAGAAACTAAATGTTCTTTATACGTTCAGGGACCTGATATTAATTGTTTTAACCAATAGTGTTTTTCCTGTGTTTAAACAGATTTTATATCTTGCTACATCTTCAAACTTGGCTGATAGAAAGCGGTTTCCCAGGTTATTCCGACTCACAGCTCCGGAACGTGTAGGTTCTGCCCTTGTGCAACTGTTAACAACGTTCAACTGGGATCGTATAGCAATTATACAGGATGAGGGCGAAGTCTTTTCAATGGTAAAGTCCTTTTACTATAATACCCGCATGTAGGGGGTAAATATTGTAGTCGATCTTCGTCGTGTTAGTCTGTTTGTTAGTCTGTCAGTCTGTCCCAAAACGTGAGAGGACTGTAATTTCCCCATGCATTAAAGGGTTTCGAAATAGTTTGTACACAATATACATTGACATGAGTCTGTCATATTTTGAGGACCCCCTGGACCTGAAAGAGTTTTAAATACACTAAAATAACTAATTTGTGCACACGTCTACTTGTATTTATTCGCTCCCGCAATTGCGCGAATTAATGATTTTATACACTCGGAACTCCGTTAGAAAATCTTTGCTGAATGACAGTGATGAACCAAATAATTACCTGATATATAATACTTTTTAGCGTCTTCAATTATCGACGAGACCCCTTTTAGACGTTGGCCTCTGTCAATAAGATCATAATCACATACCCACCGAGAACTTGTATATTGCAATAAACAAGCTGTCATAATGTGGGCTTTCAATTGTAGTGTAGCACGATCGACGTCACATCGATAAATCGATGCATGTACAATTCAAGTGTTTACCATATTGACATTAATTCGAGCGAATTAGTCCTCTAATGAAAATACAGGAACTATGAATTTAAGTGATTTCACATAAGCTATAGTTTTTGTCACTGGATGTACTTATATTATGTGTGTTGTTGCTAAAGCACTCACAACTTAAAAGTTAAATCATTATTCAATGAAATGATATGGACATTTGATAGAAACTTTACTTTAGTATCTGATGTTCCCCGATTTTAAGGACCATTTTGTTTTGTATATTAAGGCCTATGTTTTATAATTCTTTACAAATGATTATGCAGAAAATTACAAGCCAAAATATAATTAAATTATTTTTAAACTCTTTAAAAATGGATAAATGATAAGGATATGTTTATTATTAATCGTTTTGTTAATAAACACCCTGTTGTATTGTATGCTTCTGAACCAATTTTGCTACCAAGTCAAGTAAATATTTTTTTTGGACCGAGAGCTTTCGATCAAAAACATATTAAAGGCATCTGTTTAGAAAAACTGGTAAGCACAAAACTTATTTTCAGTCATAAAAACTCATGCCATTTAAGAATGAATTTAATTATTTTTCGGTGGACTTTAAAATAAGCAAGTGTGACCAGGTCTTAACGATTCTTCTAACATACCTTTTTCCCCATCTCTCTGGCGTCAACTAAATGCCCCCATTTGTTTCAGTCTACCTTTTTCTTCGTAAAAAAACGCTGTTCTCAGAATGTAAACATGTCTTATTATTATTATTAAGTCAGAGCATGTGATGTTTGTAGAAGATAAACGACTTGGCGAAGGAACTCAATGTTAAGAATGTAACTGTTATTGCCCAAAGTGTCATACATACGGACTCGACTTCTGTGCTGGTAAATGTAAAGGTAAGAAGATTTATGACATTTTATTTGTATAAAAGCGCTGCCTGATACAAATAAAAGTGTGTGTTGAACTAATTATGTATTCGTTGCAAAAATAAGAACACAAATAAGACATAATATGTTAATTTGTTTTTGAATTGTGGGTATTTTAAGTTCTGGCTGCTCCAAACCAAATACTTTGGCATAGTTGTGCTTTAAAAAAATGAAGTTAGCCATAACAAACACTTAATAGCATTTTAGTTATGTTGTAACACACGCGGAACATTATTTTTTCAATGAAAACTAACACCCTATACCATTTAAATGCTTATGGTTTCTATTGTTGTAGTTTGTGTTGTTGTTTAACACGATATAAAGTACATGTATATGAATATGTCATTTATAAGACATCAGAAAAAAGGATGCTTATGACAAAAAAGTAACTAAACACGTAAATAAGTAATAAAGACCTACGTGCGCACGTAATTAAATTACTATTGTCGATGTCAATACCAGGAAATCGTTGACATGCTCTTTACTGAATCGATTTATTTTTCAGAATTTGGACGCACGTATTATTGTAGTCAGTGCTTTTCAAAAGTCAGCTATAGACATAATATGCAATGTAAGTTGCTAATAAATCTTCTCAATGCCATGCTACATTGTTGCGTATAATACCAGCTTTCAAATGTTGAAGACCGCTCGAACATAGCTATACACGCTGTCATACGTCAAGGCAGATATTTGTATTGTGTGCGTATTCTCACGCTAAGCTTGCATAAGGCAGACTATGAACACACGCAAGTTGCGTTACAGGCTTGGAGTCGGTTACTCGTATATCTTGTCCTTAACTGAGTTGACTTTTCATGGTCGCTTGAGGTGTATATGCACACACATATTACTAATGTTCATAAAAAAAAATTCAACGTACACAATTGTTTAAATGGGCATTACCCGTGCAATTACATTAATTATATTATGAAAATATTTTTCGTAAACTTTACAAGTTATCTTCTATGTTCAGCATTAATGGCTGATATACTTTAGCTAAATAAGCGGCAACAACTTTTTTCAGGCGTAAGAAGACAGAACAATACTATAAATTGGTTTAAATAAAAGTTTTTTACCTGAACCATATTAGTTTAAGTTTGTGCATGTGTGTATATGACATAACTGACGTCATTATTTCATTATGCAATAATATAATCATGTTTGTAATTTAATTAACTTAGGCATACAAGCTGGCAATATACGGGACACAATTTGTGTGGATATTTACGGAAGAATATGCCAATGAGATCTTGAAAGTTGCAAATGTCAGTTGCACAGAAGAAGAAATGCTCAAGGTGGTCGAAGGAGCATTTTTCTGTCACACTGTGAATAAAAATCCCTTCGAAGAAGTTGGAATAGCAAACATCACATGTAAGGAGAATCATTTAAGATGAAAATATCAATAAGCCGCTATAAGTATGTAGAACGCTTAACAAAAAAATGTGATAATATTTTCTTTTATACTTAACGATAAAATATGACATTTCTGCATTTCTCAAATAACAGCAGTGAAAAGAACAAATTTTCGGAATTCCTTTTTCTATTTTTAGATTATCATATCAAGATGTACTTCCCATGTTTTTATCCTTGTTTTGTTTTCTTTCTATGATCACGAGTGAAATGAAATCGATTATCCACCGAATCTTTCAAATTTTCTTTTAATTTTATGCTTTTTTACCGTCTATTTACATTGTAAAAGAGTTTAACTGAAGAATTTCCCTGGAATAATGACGTCATTTCAATGTATTGAGGCACGCCACGGGAGAGAGGGTCACTTTTCAGCGAAAGGGAAATTATAATTAATTATTTTCTTGAAAAAGGGGCATAAAAGAAACAGAAAATTTGTTCATGTCATTATAAGATCCTTTGTTATTTTACTCGTGATCATAGAAAAATAATATTTTCACTCGTGGCTGCGCCACTCGTGAAAATATATGTTCTATGATCACTCGTGAAATAACAAACGATCTTACACTGATATGAACAAATATCCTCTATGGCTTTTCTTATAATACCCATTCTGCAATGAAAATTTAACAATTGCAACGATTAAATAATGCTAAAGCCAATACCATACTAAATCTCATGCAAATATCTTTAATACGCTGTTTTGGTCTGCATTGTAATATATTTAATACAATATATAGAAATACATCTTGTTTATTCAGTGTCGTGCCATCCCAAATTTATAAAAACTAGGCCAGGAATTCAAATCCTTTTTTTGTGTTTCTTTTTATAAAGATACGGACCTTATCAAAGATATTCGTTATCGCGCTAAAGTACCAGAATCCCAAGCCATCGACAACGCCGTCGCCAAGTGTTACGATCATGTATGGGTTGCAGCGTTGGCGCTTAACTGTTATAACGGTAAGCATGAACACTCTCGACACTGAATTTTAATCACAAGCACGTTTTGAAACGCTTGTTCACGCATTTAGATTGAGTACTATTAATAATATTGGTTTAGGTGTTGCTAGAAATAATTTACAATTGCATTCACACACGAGTTTTGTACCAATATAGTAGTAACAGATGTGTTATATAACTCTTTATGATGGCAGAACATACAAGATGAAGCTTTTAATATGGGTTATTGCCGAATGATTTAAAACTATTTACGTCAAAGGTTAAGTTGAGAGGTCACAATTCAATTATGACAATAATTCAGCTTCTCCGAAATATTACTTTCAATTAATGAGATATTGTTACAATAATTTTCCACGAATAATCTACGTGTGGGATTGGCACCTAATTCTACAGCTGAATGTCCAGGCACAATAAATGGACCAATGTCAATATGATATATGTCGCAGCATGTGTCGTGTCGTGGAAGCTTTGCCATATCTGTTGTT
>VMBQ01014579.1:0-13395 GCA_007657795.1 Dreissena rostriformis | reverse complement strand
AATTAATATACGTACCACCACTAAAGTTATGTTTCAATAAAGCTTTATTAAATTTAATTCTTTATACATAGTTCATAAGTCTACTTATTGTTTTGTTCACTTAGCCTACTGTACCTTATATATATTGAAGATAACAGAAAACAGAACATTGTTTAAGCTTTGAAAATGCTGATTTTTTCACCTAAAATCTTAAATGCAGTCTAACAGAGCTGTCTACGCCTAACATACCGGTAATGTTGCACTCGAGAAGTAGAAGGGGTTGTCAATAGGGGGCAATAAAGGAATTAGCGGTGGTAACTTAAAACCAAACAGATCTTGAATAGCAAATTTAATTGTGAAATTATAGAACGTTTTTGCGAATACTGGACAAATTGTCTCATATCGGGACGCCGGAACAATCACCCAAATCGAGCGACTGTCCCATCGAGATCTGGCATTGATATCTAAATCAATGAATATCTAATCAGAATTAAGTTTCTGAAATCTAAACCAATTTAATCGCTCTTAAATTGTTCTTAATTCCAGAAAACAACGAAACCAAAAGCATAAATAGTATCGATAGAAAGTAATCCAAATCAATTATAAGTATTGAAATATATTTGAATCACGGTCATGTGGTTTCCTGAAAAAAAACTGATTTATAGTTGCATTTGTGGCAATCAGGAATAGTAATTTGCTCCGCATGGTCATAATTTCGGACAATTTAATATAAGGTTTAAAAATCGAATATTCGAATATATTCGAATAATGACAAACGAATATTCGAATATCATTTCCAGTATTCGTTCCCATCCCTAGTAAATGTCATTCTCCGAACATTGTTTGTTCCTTGCTGTGCACATATATCGTGAATTTGGCCGTTAATGATGCAGCAAACTGTTTATTTGAAGCAACAACCTTTTTTGATCTAGTGCAACGTGTTTATATATTCTTTTCTGAATCAACTCGTCGGTTGGAAGTTTTAAATCGACATGTTTCTAATATCCCTGTTCAACCACTGAGTGAAACAATTTGGGAAAGTCAAGTTGATGATTTAAAACCTCTTCGTTATAAGCTTAGTGTTATTAGTGATATCTACGATGCTCTGGCAGAGATTGCGGATGACACAAATTAAACAGGAGCATCTGGTAATTCATCACGCATAGATACACGGGGTAATTCAAAAGCGATTTCTATTGGTATGCCCCCCTTCGAAAAAGAGGGGTTATATATGGTTTTGCTTGATGTCGGTCGGTCACTCAGTCTGTCGGTCTGTCTGTCGGTGAACAAGTTCGTTTACATAAGATTATTTTTGATAGTCACACCCTGCCTCATTGAACCCCACCATGCCATATTTTATCTGATCACATAATAATACAATAAATTGTATTTGAAGTTTCAAAAACTAGTTTTATCAATTATAAAAACAATATTTCAAATGAAAATACATGTGCTGATAGTGTGATGGGGTATTATATTTGTCATTGGATAGTAAGACCATCAGAAAGCTATCCGTCAAAAGGCCTGTTAATTGGATAAAGTGAATCCCCCACAGCAACAAGGTTTTGAATTTAAACCATCAACTGTAATTAGAATGTGATTTTTGTCAAGAATTTTCCAATTCTCTTAAGGGTGGAGTGGCACTGTAACTCGTTTCGGGGAGCTTTTATTTCTTCAGTAACACACCAGTGCCCCAACTGAATGTGACCTTGACCAGTGACCTTAGATCACATTCAAGAACGTTGAAGTTTCAGTCTGGACAAGATTGGATGGGCACACCCACACGCATGCGCTGAATCACCATTTTATATTCAGCACACTACAAATGGTTTCGTAAATTACTTTACAATGAAAATTGCATATATTTGTGTTAATTAAGTAAACAAATGGACATATATAGGTAGGTATAGGTATATGGTCCGTTGGGCATTTTGTATTGTCCTATCTCTAAAACTCGCAGGTCGTTGTAGGATAACTGATAATATATATATGACATGTTTGGTCTTATATGAATAATAAAAAGAGCTTGTTATTGATGTTGACATTAACACTGTATAAACCAAGATGATATCTGTCGGTAACGAAATAAATCGAAAAAACAGATTAAACAGCTCCTGTATGTACTTTATCTGAATAAAAATAATAACTAAATAAAAAAAAATACACGACAATGTTCAATAAAATAAAAAAGTAAATAATAAAAAAAAAATCTCAAACACTGATCAATATAAATTGCATCTGCTTATTAATCTACAGCTTGTTATTTAGAAAAAGTGAACATAATGCTATCAAACTTAATGATGTAACAACAATTGTCATTAAAAAGCAAATCACATGAACTGGATAGTAAGCTTAATGTAAATCTGAAAAGACTGCTCTCCAATTTAACCACATAATGCGGAACTGAATAACTTCAAAATATTACATTTATGCAATACTAACAGGGGCGTAGCCAGCGATACGCACTTACGCACGTGCGTAACATCATTCAGAAAAATTAAAATGTAAAAATGGCCAAAAGAGGCTTAAAAGTGTAAGGCTATGGCCTTAGGAGGGTAACCTTAATGTCCGTGATAATTTAAGATCTCCCCAATTCTGACAAATCAGAGCAATAATTTACGAGACTACTTTGAGTCATTTGGATCTGAAATTTGGTAAACTTACAGTACGATTACACTATTTAAAATCAAGAAAAGGTAAGTTGACTTTACTAACTATCTAGTTCATAATACGAGAGTTGCCTTTCCTGGAAAGTTATTTTCAGCGGCAATTACAATTGACATATAAAATGGCGTCCACCTCGCTAACTTTCAACCCACCAAATCCGGATGTGTTTGCTGAGGGAACTGCACCACTAGCTGACCCGTCAAAGAAAGTTTTCTTAACTTCAACGTGGGAGGAGGTTCATAAATTTGAATTTCAAAGCAGGTTAGTAAAGTATCTTGATTCTATAAATTTTGATTGAAATCGTGACAATAATTCAACCAACTGGTTTAAAACTTTTAATAATCACAGTGAAATGGTTAAACTGTGAACATTACTTTAATAACTTGTAATTTTGAGCTAATTTCGCTGTTAAATTCTGTTTAACTGAAAATGAAATCCTTGTATATTTTAATGTTACATTATTTCTAATGAGACGGTGTATTTTTACCCAAAGCCGAATGCTATTTGGTATTTTTAATTTGGCAACATTGTGTTTTATTGTGCAATATTTAACATAATTAATTTATACCAATATCAAACATTTAACATATTCGATGAATGTTCCAGCTTTCAAATGGTTAATTAATCATTCATTTCCATTTCAGATATTTTGATCGGAATCGAGGGAAAGTATGTGAGGATTTTCTGGTTTTTGCAACATGCAGCGCCACCACCGGAGAGTCTCTCGCCAACGCTTTTTTGACAACCTACGAGCTGTCGGAGTTAACGTCCCTGCAATGAGAGGCCAAGGGTACGACGGGGCCGCAAACATGTCTGGTTGTCACCGCGGTGTCAAAGCCCGCATTCAAGAAGTCGTTCCGATAGCACTTTATAGTATACACATTGCAAAACGCATTCCTTGAATCTTGCTATTATTCACGCGTCCAAAAAGCCCTGTGCAAGAAACATGGTGACGACCGTCCAGGAAATAGCATTTTGTTTGGAGCACTCAGCCAAGAGGTTATTACGGTTTCAAGAATTCCTTAGCAATAGCGATAGGATCGGGCTGAGATGGACAAGAGAACCAAACTCAAAACTTTGTGCGAGACCCGGTCGGCGGCCAGAGCCGATGCTCTTTTCACATTCAAGGCTTCATTTGGAACGGTTGTGCGCACACTTGAAGATTTAGCCAAACACAATGCTGCAAAGGCTGGCGCTTATAAAGCAGCTATTACACAGTTAAGTTTCATTATTACACTGGTGGCTGTAGAGCATGTTCTGTCTGCGTGTGTGCCGCTCTCACAACAACTTCAGGCTACTTCATGCGATCTTCTGCAAGCTGCAATAAAAGCTGAGGTCGTAAAAGCACAGGTTGAGGCAGAACGCAACGACCGACTTATATGGCAGGCATTGTTTCAAAAAGCCGTTGAAATGGCAAGCTCCGTTGATGTTGAACCCACATTTCCACGCACAGGGCAACAGCAGAACCGCCCCAATGCACCGGCTGCAACCGCATTTGACTACTGGAGGGTCAATATGTATTTACCATTTGCGGACCATTTACTTGCAGAGCTTCAACAACGGCTTTTACAAGGAAATGAAAGATATGCCATACAGTACCTATTGCCAGATCGTGTCCAAGACCTCAATGATCAACGGAAAAATGCAATCTTCTCGGCAGCACAGGCGGACCTTGAAGTTAACATGGAAACATTTCATAGAGAATGTCAGCGTTGGAAAGTCCGCTTTGAACAGACACAGAGTCCATCTACGCCTTCTCTGGAAACCACACTGCTCAATCTACCGGAAGACTTGTATCCGAAGAGATAGGGAACTGAACGCAGCTAGAGTTGTTGACTTATTTGCACAAAAGAGGAAAAGGCGTTTGGCACTTATCTTTCATGACAATTGAACTTGTAGATTTATACACAAGCCAAGCTAAATGACAATGACATACAATGTCTATCATTTGAAAAATTAAACCAGAAAGTCAAAAAG
Source organism: Dreissena rostriformis (assembly GCA_007657795.1). NCBI lineage: Eukaryota > Metazoa > Mollusca > Bivalvia > Myida > Dreissenidae > Dreissena > Dreissena rostriformis. The sequence continues at coordinate 8,772 of VMBQ01014579.1, read as the reverse complement.
CAGGAATAAAGTTTGAACATACAATTATAATTATTAGCTTATTACGTCTCATGACTTCTTGGTCTGTAACAACAAGTGAAAGCACTTTTCAGACAAAAAACATGATGTAATATTAAGTGCCCAACATCACCTCAAATACACCTTAGCGCCTACCATTTAAGTTATAATTTCTTAAAATTTCTCGAACCCCCACCAAAAGGAGGGGGACACCCCCTCCCACACCCTCCCCCATTTGTGCGTAACATTCCTTTATGTCTTGCTACGCCTCTGACTAAGGATGTCATGTGGGAAAATAATCTTCCTCATATTACACATTGACAGGTTCGTTAAAAAACCTAGTCATCTGATATATTGTAATTACGGACATGTTAGTATAAAAAAAGCTTTAGTACAATGTAATTTGAAGCATCAGGAAGTCTGAAAAAAATCCTTCAGCCAACGTTATTGTCACCCATTCAAACATCCCATCAGACCCATTAAAGCCCTTTCAAGGTAAGTCATTACTTGCGTCAAGTATTTGCATACACAACAAGTATATATAACACGATTTAGAAAAAAAATTAGTAGTATACTAAGTTTTTAAGTACATTTATTATTCCGGTATGAAATGACATTACAGAAATGCATTTTTCACTTCCTGTTTCTGGAGAACAGACTAGACATGGATAAATTATATAAAATACCCCTTTTACAAAAACACACCAACATGTATCATTCTTATGATCTGTATAAAAAAACTGATATAGTAATTTTATACAACATTTGAGATGTGACATGTGTCATCATGCTTCTTGTGACACGCAATGCGCTTTTTGGGCTATTTAACAACTGTGTTCGACTTAAAGCACTATGGCAATATTTTAACTTTAACCTTTAACATGTAGCCTTGACATTGAGATGTTGCCTGCGACTACGTGTCTCCACACGGTGGTAATTTGTGAAAGTTACTTAAAATGTCCTGACACTATTTATAATTCTACATGCCGGCCATATTTAACCTTTCACCTCTAACTGTGATTTTGACCTTTTGGACAAAGGTATGCATGTAACAATAAATCTGCACATGTTGATATTTAATGGTAATATATTTAACATTTTTCCTTATTAATTATACAATTACAATCCCGATGTTGGTACAAGACAGTAGGACAGACCAATACATTGACTTAAATGCTTTTATGAACGATTTTTTTATAAACGTTTAAAACTCAAGTGTACCCATTTTAACACATCAAATAATATATCTATGTATCAGACTATCGCACTTTTTGTGACTTGTGTACTGGTTCATATAACTGAATATCTCAAGGTCAGAAGTGACATCCACATTTTCTTATGAAACTCTAGTTTATGTGAAATACTTCTTAAAAGGAGCACAATTAAATGGAATATTCCCTTGCATACATATTTTAAAGTCTCCAGCATATCATGCACTAAAATGAATATTTATTCCACAATATCATTTTCAATATTGGATAAACCCGTATTGATGTTGCAGAGCAATAATAATATGAAATATATACATATATAACACTGTTATATTGAACAATTGACACCGAGTTACTATTACTGTGTGCGCTTAAGTGCCCTTTTGGTAAATTAGCACCCTGCCCTTTTCAATACTAGCGGGAAATTTAACACATAGACGCCCCTGTGCCATACATACTATACAATTATGAGTTCACCTACACTAAACTGATTAAATATAATAAAAGGAATCACAATATCCATATGAAATAGTGTTGTTTAGTGTGGTCGAAATTCCGGAATAATCGAACAAATATATCTACTTTGTTTTGCTTATGTGTGTTGGTTGATTAACTTGTCTTTAGTTCATAGCGCTAAACACAACTGACAACTAGAGTTAATTTCATAAATTCTAAATCGTTATGTGATAATTTCATAATCTAATGTCAATACAGGAATTTGGGGAAAACCAGGAATTAAAAAAAAACTAAGCTATTCGCCATTAGTTTATGATTCTTACCTGACATCCCCGACCCAGAGCTGTGAAAATATTCTCGTTTTCTAAGTCCGACAATACTTGAGATTTTGCATGCGCTTTCTGGTATCTCCTTGACATCTCGTTTGCCTTCAATGTAGTACTAAATAGATGAAAATACACTACGAGTTTCTCTGTGGTTATTGTAATGTTTATCAATCGCACATAATCACAACTTTGCCAAATATAGATCCATTTTCAGATGTAAGACTTTTGGTAATAAAAGATAAGACCCAGCGGGTCGACATGTATGGTTTGGTTGCTCCACTCACCACGGGCAAAATCACATGTCTGTCGGGTAATGACTTCATTTCCATTCTAAGCTCTATAACAAGAGTACAAGCGTGTAATACAACACGTGTTTTCATCACTTCCTGTTTCATGTAACCCAAGATTTGACTTTGTGCACAGCGAGTGTCTCGTTGAAGTCGTGTGATTGGAGTATGAATGTAAGTGTGTCACGCAATCCGAATTCGCAAATTCACGTTAACCGCACTGTACGTTAACACATGTAAGTATAGCTTAAAGCAAATAAAACTGTATTAAGACAACAACTATATCATATTGCTCCTGATGAGAAATAAGGTTATTAATCGTACGTATGTTTGTACCAGGATATATTTAATATTGATGGATAGATCTCTAGTGTGTACACCAAGACGCTTTAATGGAGATTTAGTGTCATGCAATTCAATTGTCTTAGATTACACAGATAATTTATGCTATTTGTGTTACTTATTAATGTTTTTGAGGTCGTGTGTATGATCGTGGTTTGTTCTCTTATCAAGTGACTGAGCGTTACAATTTTTTAGCAAAAAAGATAAAGATCGAGTGAAAAAAAAACACTAGTCAATATCCTTTAGTTTTCTGTATTGCAACACTACAACATTTTTTTATTAAGATAATACATCATCGCTGGGTTCTTTTTATGTTACAAAATAACATTACAGCGAGGAACACATTTTATGAGACAGAGTAGAAGATAGTAATCGTATTAACTGATGTAAATGAAGGGGATTCCCTTTTTTATGTAAGATCCACGTGATGTAAAAAAACACCTAAAAACAACGATGATTAATTAAAAAAATACCCTATTTTTTAGTATGCATGTACGTCGTTAGTGCAATTTCGCTTCCCGATATACTGTTTTTTTTTAAAGTTAAAACATTGTCATTTCGTCAATCTGTGCGTAGGACTGTTTGAAAAGTTAGGGCCTCCCTGCATTGCTTGCTGTAACCGAGCTGTTTTTGTATTTACAATCCGTGTTGTCAACAAAATCACTTGTTACAGTATTACATCAATTTAAATCCTAATGGTGCTATTTTTTTAGTTAGACAGCTCGTGTTGCGTGTTTCCATTGTACAATTTTGACAAGTGTTGCGAGTGTTGCGTTTCTACAAATACCATGCGCAATGTATTGCGCATGCGAGATGTCGCAAGATAGATAGCAAACACTACCATCGTTTAGTACGGAAAACCGTTAGGGTTATCGTGGTTACACATTAAAATCCAGAGGGCGAGAATGCGAGAACGCGATAGTACGATGGCGACAATGCGACAATACGATGACGACAGTGCGACAATACGATGGCGACAATGCGATAGTACGATGGCGACAATGCGATGATACGATGGCGACAATACGATATGACAATCGCATTGTCGCCATCGTACTATCGAAGTGTCGCCATCGTATTGTCGCACTGTCGCATTTTCGTCATCGTACTATCGCGTTGTCGCATTGTCGCAATCGTACTATCGCATTGTCGCCATCGTATTGTCGCACTGTCGTCATCGTATTGTCGCATTGTCGCCATCGTACTATCGCGTTCTGGCATTCTCGCCCTCTGGATTTGAATGTGAACCACGATGGCCCTAACGGTATTCCGAGCTAAAATGAATAGGTTTACAAATTTAATTGTGAATCATTTATATTATATATTTAATTTAAATAGTTTTAAATTGCATGAATTCATTCGTTTTAGTAATTTTATCAATATATCAACTATATCCATAAATCTTTTAATTGTTAACATAAACACAACTTTTTTCTTTTGTGAAGTACGCTGAAAGTCAAATTTTGCGAATACTAATTTTATTAACCAATGCATATTATGTATACATTAAATTGTTCGTTACAATTCTCCAGTTATATTTATTTAACCTTGAATAAATGTCTGACAGCATCTATTACATATAATTGTACATTTTGCTTTATGAAACACCACGACGAAATCAAACCTTAAATGCTCACACTTGTAAGACATACTTTTTCACGTATCACTAAAGATTCGCCTTAAATTATTCAAACTTCAGCATTTGTTTCTCTTCGTTAACATTTTACCTAAGTTTTCTTAAATATGGAGAAGAAACACTGGTAAGATGATTTTTAAACATCCATTGCATTGCAGTAACAAGTGGTCTTTTTAAAACAATATTTCTCTAAATGTCTCAACAATGCTCCAGAACCCATTCGTCTTTGTACTAAAACCAACTCGTATTAAAACGGCCATTTATTTTTATAGTTTGAATGTTGTAATTGGGTATAACAGTGATTCAAACCCACCGTCTGTATCTTGTTCATTTGAGGCTTTCTGTTAAATATGTTGATTTTATTAAATTGATTTTAACGTCAGTAATTGTCTGAATTTTCCGCTACATTAAAAAGCATGGTCGCCAAGGGTTTGGGAATGTGTTCTTCAACGGCTAATCTGAAATCTTTGGACATCTTTTTTACCATAAACCTTTGTATGAACTTCTTAGTAACTTCACAGAAATATCTCTACTGTGCTCTACTACAAAGTGTTATATAGACCCTCTCCGTTGACACTCAGGGTCGTCAGAGCTGTTAATAGAAACACATTTAAATGACATATCTCCCAGCCACTGTGTCTATTTTCTAATTACTTTACATAAATTACATTTTTTGTATTATTCCAATTCTTTGTTGAAATTGTTCCCCTTCTGTTAACAACCTGGTTGCCAGAGGAAGAAGCAATTTTCTTTACACACTTATTTAGCAACGTGCTTGAATCATTCCTTTTTGTTTATACATAAATATGCNTAGTGTGTGGGGGGGGGGGGTATTCTTTACCAATTCATTTTGATTTGTTAAAATAGCATGGCATACAGAGATAAGTGCCTATTCCTCTTTGATATCACAACAGCTTGACTTGTCTTCTGATACTCCTTACCTAATAAGCCAGTTGAGGCATATACATCTTAGCGTGTCTTTTAAAGCAAACCATCAACAGCCATTACCAAACACATTTTATTACATAATCATTGAATTTAATTATTTTTATTCAATTATTGTAAACTATGTAAAAAGTGTACTAGTACATGTTCCGTATATATATGATACATGAATTCAATTTGACAAAAGGTAAGCATAATATAGAATATATGTCAAAGCAAGGAGTTAGGAGATATGGACTTGACACAAAAAATATAGGCTCAAACGTTTGACGTTTAGGTACGACCTTGATCTGTAGCCGGCATGACCGACTCATGTCGTCTGCCCAACTCATCAAACCTAGACATAGAAGCCAAGTTTCGTGCAATACTTCAATTGATGTAGTAGATATGGTTGGCATAATTATAGTCTCAAATGTAACCTTTAAGAATGACTTTGACTTTCAGCCGGTGTGACTGACTCATGCCTTCTGCACATTGTCTCAAAGATCATTAAATTTAAGCCCAAATAATTCTTCGAGGGGTCAAAGAGGTATAAAGCGGACATTACAATGAAGGATTAAACCATTGACTTTCAATAATGACTTTGACCATTGCCGGCGTAATTGACTCATTTAATATGTACATCGTCTTAATTAACTATATGTTTGCGGCAAGTTTCGTGAAAATCCGTCAAATTGTATAGGAGTTATAAAGTGGACAGGAAAGTGTTACGGCAGACTGGTGGACTGAAAATCTGCTGGACGGACGAACGGCATTGATATAATCTCCACCATCCTTGCGGCGAGCAAATTATAAAAATAACGCACATAAGAAACTCAATGAAACAAGCAATGGAAAAAGCAAAATGTACTCTTAGTATGTATATATTCTCAAAATAATTATTCTGCCTGTTGTCACTAATCCGACCATTCGTCTACGAAGTCACACCCTGTTTCGTAATCGCTATCGTCCGTGTCGTCACTCTCATATACTGCTTCACTGTCAAGTCCCTCGCAATCTGCCGAAGACATAAAGGTACAATTCATTAAAGTTAATGAACACGAGAGCTGACAAGCAGTATTTAAAAAAACAAAACAAACAATGTTCAATAACATTGATAAAAATTGTTAAAAATATAGAGGACCTAAAAACACGGACGCGGATAAATGAATGCTTTTTTATCTAGTCATTGGCAAATTGTTCATAGTTCACTTGACAATTTGGTATTACTATCGAGGGTGAGCGAGCTATTATACCAACACAGATTTTGATATGATTCTCCAAACTAATTATTTTACAGATTTATTGTAACCAGGGAAATTTGGAAAAACTAGTACAATAAAGCAATAAGGATTTAGAAAGATCTGAATGTATTTCCCACAGCTTTTCGGGATTATGTCTGACGTGTATTGTCATATATTTCACTATTATTTCAATGTATTTCTTTCAGTAAGAATTAAAAAGAAAAACGAATAGGAAGAAATAAAACATGGCGACACAAAATTAAATAAACCATTTTGCGCGTGTTGAATAAGCTTACCTTGAAGTAGCGGATTCTGCAATTCGGACGAGATGTTCGCTTCTCCAGGTGAAATGCCGTCAAGAGGCGATTCCTAGGAAGATACATATCACTTGTTACACAATAGTTTAAACAAAAAAGACAGTGATAAGAAACCACAGATGCGCATCTTTAAATCACTTCATTAATTGAGTAATTCGAAGAAAAGGGAGTATTGACATTTTGTATGGTTTAACTGCCACATCAGTATTAAAACTTCATATTTGCCTTATTGAAGCATGGAGCAGACGTTTGACTTCTTGTGAAATCTAATGTGTCTCATAAATTTCAAATGTATGTGTATTCAAATAGTCATGTCAATATGTTAAGTACTGTATGTACGCTGTGACTAATTACTTGGTTTGAAATTGGTTTATTTTAGCTAAGCGTATGTTATGTGTTTTTTGTTTGTTTAAACGCTGCTATTGTGGTATTTATCCTTACTGTTAATAATTAATAGTGTGTTGCCATTGAACTGAGATTCAAACCGAGTGATCTCCCTTCGTTATTTACATAATTGAATTCTTCGATGAAAAGAGTAAGACTTTGTTGTAAAGTAATGAAAAGACTTTACCCGCAGCATAATAACTAATCATTCAAAAAATAGCTGTGTATGCTTGTCCCGCCTACTCACTTTATCACTGGGTAATATGTGTCGTTCGCCAGATGTTGGCCGCACGCGACGACGTCCTGCAACATACTGTGGTAGATGAACAACGTCGGCAGATTTTACCGAGACTGAAATACCCCCTTGGCTCGAGAGTGGGGATTCATTTTGAAATCCAATTTCTGGTGGTGGGGGAGGAGGGACAGGGCGAAAATGTTTCTTGACTGGAAGTGGAAGTTGGACATCTGCTTTGTCTGATATTGCCCGTTCGCTCGAGAGTGGTGATTTATTTTGAAATCCAACTTTTGGTGGTGGGGGAGAAGGGAGACGTCGAGAATATCTTCTTACTGGAACTGGAGGTGGGACATCTGCTTTGTCCTCCATCTCTGGTGGCGGGGTAGGCATACGATGACGCTTTTCAATAGCGGCCGTTGGCAGTGGAACTGGTACAAGATTTAGATTATAAAAATTGAAGCATATATACTTTTGAACACACAAAGCAATATATATATAAGATCATTTAAATCTAGTTGAACTCCACGAACAAACCTTTCTGTTGGAGATTTTGACGAGATACAGTCGGTAAAATCGAAGGTTTTCCTTGACCAACTGAAATAAGAAATATACCAGTAATTGCAGCCTTGGACATTGCGCAAACGACTGCATATGTAAATGTAAATTCAATATTTTAGTGTTATAGTAAAGTAGCTCACCGTAGACATTCATCATGGTTTGCGATAGAGGTCAATCTGCTTAATTATGTTTACTCACGTTTAGACTGCAGATCCATCTTTTGTTTCAGGGCCTCGATGACGCCAGATTTCTCCACTAAATCTGCAATATTCTTTATCCTATCTCTGTCGACAAGAGGCAAGTCGTTCGAAATCTGCAGTGAAAATTCAAAATAAAATTGCGATTCTCACAGATAAAAAACTTACTGCCATTTGCAAACTATAATATATAAATAGCACAAAAAGGCAGTTCCATAAAATGTATTTGTAATAACTACCTATTTGAGCTAAACATGTTTGAAAGATACACAAACAGCAAAAAACAATATTGAATATTTAAGCAAATACATTTCTGCGATAATAGTTAATTGTCGAGTGGTTAGGGTATGGATGCGTAAGCAGTATCTCGCTCGAGTTTCTCAAAAAATGAAAATAAAGAAGTAAAATAACATTAACGTTTTGTGTATTTTTTCTTGCACATTTCAATAGTACACATTACATATGGTATCCAAAATCTGATGTATTGTTACGTGTCAATAACTACCAAATGTCGGGAATAGGTAGTGTTTAGTTAAGTCCATTAATTTCGTCATCTAGCCGTCCAGTAAACATGTATTAAAACAGTTAAACAATAGTTATTATACGGACGTGTTGTCCTATTTGTACAGTTTAAACGTCTAATAAGCTTTTTATTCTA
>VMBQ01014578.1:0-14094 GCA_007657795.1 Dreissena rostriformis | reverse complement strand
TTATTTCAATGTGATTATTTTCCTTAGGAATTAACAATTATTTATCCAATTGTTGTAGACGGGCATTGCACGGGACACCGGGCACCAAACCACCACAATCCCGTCGTGTTCAGAATAGTTTGTAACATATAATGCTTGAGGAAAATTTCACACGAAAAAGATTTACAAACACACTTTCTTCCTTCTTTCGTCTCAGCCGAGTACCGGTACATTCACAGCGAACCTACCGGCAGAACCTCGGTGTTGTCTGGTGGATAAGGGTGGTATTCAAAAATTCTTAGGAATCTACTTCGATTTTTAAACATTACTTTGTTTCATATACGTAGTACAATATGTAATCTAACACCAATTAACAAGACATTGTCAGAAATTTAACCAGCAGGTATCTGAGAGGCGCACCTCAAATCCTACCGACCCTACATAAATGGCTGGTGTTGTCAGTGTGAAGAACGAAACAATTGTCGGTTTACATGCAATTCTTCACGCTTCCGCACACATCAGTAGAGTGCGCTTTATTTCAATTTTCAACGTGTGACGCATTTCAGGATTATACAGTGCATCTTTGCAGATAAACAAGCAATAAGAGCATAACACAATCTACTTATTCATTTACGTAAACAAACTGACAATGTATTTGATGGGTTAAGCGTATTGCCAAGTACTTAACAGTAGGCGGTTAATATGGATTGCGAAATGCATCAACGTGGGAAGTTGAACGGTATAAATACGCAGCTGGAGTATAATCATCCTATTTATAGACACGTTTTTCAGAAATCGTCTTTTTTCTATGAAATGTGCATGGGCTGATATTGAAATAACGAGGTGTGAGCATTACGCATTAATGATCTGTGATAATAATCATTGAACTATTGGTACAGGGGCGGCGCCCGATTTGTGGGACGGGAGTGCGATGCGTTTGCCACATAACATAGTGGTGCGCGAGCTACAGGAATTGGGTGCCAGATTTGGGGGAAGGGATTGTGATGCGTCTGCCACATAACAGGGCGGTGCGCGAGCTACAGACATTGCTCGAATGGGACGAACTTGAATTTATAGCTTCCGGTTTATATTCTACTTTAAGATCGTATTCTTCGTCCCTCAATATAGCCTCTGCAATACTGCGCCAATCAATTGTCATATTTTCTGATTGGCTGGACGTCAAATTTTACAAACCAGAAGTGCATTTCATATAAATAATACGCCTTTTATCAGTTCAGAACATGAAAATGTATAACACTTTAGTGTTGAGATTCCAGATGGCACCACGAGTCTCCTCGTCAGAAAACGAATAGGATAGCCGAACAATTATAGTTAATGTTATATTATCAGCACATTAACTTACATATAGCTTTAGCTTCGTCGATATCTCGCTCCTTTTGCAACTGAGCTACACATGTACAAGTTTTTTTAACTAAACGAATGAAAAATATACATCCACCCAATGATAAGTCTTTTCAACTTTAAAACATGCCGTTTGAAAATAACTGTTTGAATTGACGGTATTTTTTGTTTGTTTGTGTTTTAAAGAATATTGACGAGTTCACTCCATTATTTTCTGCATACCAAGAAAATTGATTTTGCAAACGCGGCCTAAATGAAGTTTATTATGCGAATACTGACCGTCAGTTACTTAGTTTATGTTCAAGGGTCAATGCATTTTACGCAGTCCACTAGACAAAGTATTTCCTGATATGTTACAACAGTTCTCGTATCCAATGGTTCGGAAAAAAGTGTTAACCTTAAGATTCGGGAAGCGGACAACTACAACGAGCGAGGCCTGGTATAGAGGAGATAACCCTGGTTTAGGGTTAGTGTAAGGGTTAGGGGTCGGGTTAGTGTTAGGGCTAACCCTAACCCTAACCCGACCTATAACCCTTACCCTAACCCTAACCCTCTAACCCCTCATGCGCATTACAATACCACGCTTCCCTTAAGATTGTGCAATTGCGTACATGCAAATCCCGTGCGAGTGCAGTTTGTTTATCTACTGTGAGTATGATTCATCACACTGATGTTGATGTGCTGTTCGCGTTAACAGGAATAAAATCCCCGAAACTTCCTGCATTACGCATTCGTGTGCTTTTTTTGTTTACAGCCGACTTTAAAACTAAAAGGAAAGAGCAAGTTAAGTTATTATAAACACAATCTTGATTTTGTTTGAAGCTCCAATGATACGGACAAAAATGACGGCAACGGTTTGTTTTTGTATTTACAGTTACATATTAAATAGTCTTATTTAATATTGTTTTGCTTTTTGTATTTTTATTAATTTTACGTATTGCACAGAAGCTTAGTATGGTGGATGTATGCTTTCATTAGTTTATGTCTGTGTTCTACGTACAATAAACTATATTTTCAATGAGTTCCGACTAACAGTTATTGTTGAATGCATGAAGTGTTGGCCATGACTATATTATGTGTCGTGTTCTGAGAAAACTGGGCATAATGCTTGTGCGTAAATTGTCATCCCGGATTAGCCTGTGCAGTCCGCACTGGCTAATCCGGGTCGACACTTTCCGCTTTAACTGGATTTTCGCTAAGAAGAGACATCATTTAAACGAAAAATATCATAAAAGCGGAAATTGTCGTTCCTGATTAGCATGTGCGGACTGCACAGGCTAATCTGGGATGACCATTTACGAACAAGCATTATGCCCAGTTTTCTCAGAACACGACACATATTTCCACGCCCTTGAATCTTAATAAAAGATAGCGATCATTTAAAAAGAACTTGTCCACAGGAAAAAATACAATTTTCAAAAAATGTGTCAACGATAAAAAAACGAATCATGTCATATATTCAATATGCAAACTAACACTCCTGACTATCAAATGTTTAAAATATGATTTCTGTTTATTGAAAATCATCAATCGATATTGGAAAAATAATGAATCGTTTGTAACGCTTTTCATTCATAATTGAGCAAAACGTGTATAACTGAGATACCCTTTGAATTCCTGTTCAAATATTTAAGCCGGCGTGGTCTTGTGCTGGAGCGTCATCTTTTGCTTCTAGAGGTCCAGGGTTTGAGCCCCTGGACTTACATATATTTTTTATTAAATCGTGTTCCATGTCGTGAGAATAATTCAAAACAATTCACTACACGGACATTGAAATAAACTTTAAATTTATCATTTACGTTCACCGCCTTGTATACTAAAAGGATGGATTTCATATTTGATAAAATTAATTTATTAAAAAAGAAAATCATAAATTGTGATTGTAGTAAATATTTGCTTGAGCTCAGTTTAAAGTCAATGTCACTGTGTTCAGTCCGATCCCAACTATTCTCCTTACGTGAGCACGTTTAAGCTCTAAATTCCCACTTTTTACACATGGGGATCTCTTGAAACCTCCCTTACAAAAACATTTTAATAATACATGTAGGTTTAGATCAAATATTTGGGTACACACGTTGGCATTTATTTTTTCACTAACCCACTTACTCAGGGCTTATTTTCTTTCTTCAGTTTGTCCACGTGTGTGTCATATTAGGACTGGTCAGCAGGGCGATGGGCCAAAGGAACATCTTTGAAGTCTGTAAGTGCAATACGACGTGGCTGCGATGTTCGCAAATACAATTTACACCCTATAAAGTATTGTAAAATATTGATGTATTCTATAGTAAGTCTATATTTATGGCGCGATCCATAATAGCCTGTGCAGTACGCACAAGCTAATCAAGGACGACACTTTCCAAAATCCATGCATTCCATTATATATANAGAGAGAGAGAGAGAGAGAGAGAGAGAGAGAGATAGACACAATCATACAGTTCACACACACACACAGACACATGCACAAATGCCATGTTATGATAAAAAAAATAATGTTTGGACTTCAGAAAATTATAGACTTTAATCATACGTGTGGACTTCAAACCATTAAAAACAGTAATCAAACGACCATGGTATTAAATATTTTAAGCAAACAACACAATTTACAATAACACTTTTCTATTGATCTACGCAAGTTTTACAATTAAACAGTTTAGTAATTCCTTTTCTTGAAATTTAGTGTAAGATTTAATCTCCCATGCTACGCAAAGATAATATTGCACAGTATTATCTTGGACGACACTTTACGCACACGCATTAGACCCCGTTTTACCAGAACGAGGCTCAAATACACTTATACTTACAAGTAACAATTTATGTAATATATAGTAAATATATGCATTATTAAGTGACTGTTACATTCACTTGTTACTGTTGAGGTACATTATTTTATTTGCTTTTTATAACAGCATGCCCCATGGGTTGTCTGCAATCTGTCTGCTTCATCGGGACCGGCTGTACCGGAAGTTGCCAGGCTGGATGGTGTAAATTTTACGGGTAAGTTGGGCAAACAGTTTATTTTAAAAATTAAATGGAAACTGTTGTCAAACAGAAAATAGCGTTAATTGTACTGGTAACGTTAAACGGGATATGATGTAAATTTTACAAGTAATGTTTGCCAACAGAATATTTTGTAAATTAAATGTTAATTTTTTTAAAAAGAAAAAATGATGTAAACTTTACGGAGATTGTTGTTAATCGGTATATAGGGTCAATTTACATGGTTATGATGTCGAACAGTCAATCATGTAAGTTTAACGGGCAATGTTTTTAACATAATATAGCGAAAATGTAAACAAAAATGTCGAACAGAATATGGTGCAGATTGTGTCGAGCAGGTTATTTTTTTAATTTAACGGGTACTTTTGGCAAATGAACATTTTTTTGAATTGTACGTTCTATGTAGGATTTGGTAAATTTTAAGAAGAATTAGATTTTTTAAGGATACTATGTCAAGTGGGATGGTCTGAATTTATTGCTGCAGTTATGTTGCACTTAATTTTAAGTCAAATGTTGGCAAATATTTAAGTTTGTTTTGTAAAAAAGAATGATGTGAATTCGATGACCATTTCGTCATAGGCTATGTTGTGGTTTCGAGGGCTATATCGTAAGAGTGGTTGTATTGAATGCGACAAGGTATGTTGGAAGCGACTTTTGTGTGCATTCCATGACAATAGTGTCGGGGAGTATGGTGTGAATTTGATGGTCATGTTGTCAATTGTTGTCACACATTTACTTGGGTCCACATTTAATATCAATTTCATGGTCTTATAAAGACATCAGCCCATAACATTTAGTCCGGAAAAAAGGACTGTGTCGAACAGAAGAATTTTCGAAATAACTTTGCAGAAATGACAAACATTATAGATGTCAAGAAAAGATACCAAGACCATTGTCATAGTCCAGGGTAAAAATAATTACTGAAGAATTAATTTCTTTCTACGGATCATGCATGTTGCAGCAAATAAATCAGGTCATAAGGTCAAAGATCAAGGTCACATTTCAGTATCAATGACTTTTCACAAATCCTGAGCATTTTGTCCGTATCATGCCTTTTTCTGGTATATAAGGTTTATCGCAGAATTGACATCAACTTTTAAGGTTACTTGGTGCACACAAGTGACTTCATCATAGGTTAAGATGAGAATTCAATCTCACAAACCTATAAAGCACTTTGGCATCAGTATGTTTTGGTAAGCATAAATGGGGTTTTCGTTGACTTTGCACAAGTGATCAACAATGGGGAGGCATAGTGGTGTTCGAAATTAAGAGATAAATTGACACAAGGTCAGGATTAAATATTTGTTTTACTACAATAATTATACACATAGGTCCAAATTCGATGTAACCGTTAAAGAAACAGCGTCATATCATAATCATGCTTATGCATTATGGTTACTGTATTTTTATTATTACTTATTTTTGTTTGTTGATTTTGCAGAGGCCGGAACGTGGGTATGGTGTGCACGCCCCAGTGTCCGCGGGGACAGAGCTGTAGCAGCTGGGGCTTCTGCACGAGAGCCCGAACTTAAGGGGTGTTCGAGAAAAATTGAGACTCGGGTCTTCTGCTATTTCGAATAACTATGCATGACTACGAATATCATTAATAACCGTCTTAATATATTTCACATGTTTCATTGACATTTACGCCAATCGATACAGCAAATAGCAACTTTAATAATGTCGTTCTTTTGATTAATTGCACAAACCGAGATTTGCTTCGCAACTTACAGGTAGCAACGTAATATGTCTGATATTTTGCAATGAGTTTTAATAATGTTAATAAATATTCTTGTCACATGTCAGTGTCTCTTTTGACATTTGTGGATTCGCTCAGACTTCCGCATCTGAATGACTTGTAAAGATGGTCGCAAATATAGCAGTTTATGCTGCAACCAATATCGGCAGAGTTATGGCCCTCTGTCATTTTTATTCTTCTATTGTAAACTTTATATAATGACGACACTTTGGTGTTTTGTGCCTCCACATAGTTGGAGACATGAAATTAAGAATTGCTTGTGTCCGTCGGTCTGTACCTACGAACGTACATACGTGCGTCTCAAAGTTTGACTTTTCCACTTCTCTGTAAAGGCTGGGTGGACGTCACTTACATTTTCACTGCTGAATGATCTTAATGTGTATAATATGTTGCATGAAAGAATTTTGCTGCGACTGGATTTTGGCAGAGTTATGGCCATTTTACCTGTTTGTCCACGATAGAAGATTCAAACCCCTAAATTGTTTCTACTGAGCTCAAACGTAACTATTTCGTTTATTTCGTGCATCACTTAACAGCTTAATTATCTTAATGTGTAGACAATCGTAAAGTAAGGAATTTTGGCTCCGACCAGTTTAGCAGAAATATGGAGATTTTTCGTTTCGCACGCTGTAGAATATTTAATTGATTTGACCCCAATATCACATATCAATGTTGTAAACTGTGTGGTTTCAGAGTTCCAGAAGTCCAAAATATTGGTCATACTAGATGAATCCATACTACCGATCCATATATTTATATGAGTATTTAAGAGAAGAATTGTTTTAAAGTTATTATCTGGTCTTGTCGTTTTGATTGGGGTGATTTTTTCAATATTCAAATAATGTGACTCTGTCGTGGCTACTTTTTACTCCACAATTCTATGTTTCTGGTGTTCTATTCAAAAGATTTTATCTTTTGGCCTTTGTAAAAAGTCTACATAAATTATGACAACCCAGTTTTAATCCCAGGGGCATGATTTGAAAAAAAAAACATTGCAGAGGAGCACTATGTGATGTTACAAACCGACCACTTATCAAAGCTGTTGAATGCTACAGTCCGAATATTAAAGCTTTTTGTAGTTTCCTTTTAAGCTTTGTCTTTAAAAATATATTTTCGGTAATAAAGGTCAGCTAAGGATCGTTTTGTTTCGTGAAACGAATCGGTTTATAAGATCAAATTTAGAGCAAATTGCTGTAGACGAGCAATGCACGGGACAACGGGCAGCAAACAGCCACAACCACGTCGTGTTCAGAAGAGCTCATAATATTAACTGCTTTCCAATAATTCCATACTTAAAATATGTACAAACATAATACCTGCTTTCTTTCGTCTTCACCGCGTACGAGTGCATTCGCTGAGGACCTACTAGCACAACCGGGAAGTTGTCTGGTAGGGAAGGTGGATAACCAAAAAAATAGTGGAACTCTTCTTCAAGTTTTAAACATGAGTTTGTTCACATACGTATTAAAATATATAATTCAATACCAAATATCAAGACATTGTCAGATAACGCACACATACCATAGCAGACACAAGGCGGCGTACTAACCGATTATACATGAAATGACAGGTCAGATCCGCGTAAAGAACGGAAACATTGTCTGTTTACATTCAATGCATCATGCTTCCGCACACAACACATCATTAGAGCTTAGTTTATTCCTAATCTCAACATGTGACAAATATCAGTTGAATACAGTGCATACTTGAAGTTATAAACCCATACAACCGTGACATAATCTACAAATACAGTTATAACTAATAACGAGGAGTTTGGTGGGTAACTCATATTGTTAAATCCTCAGCAGTAAGATGTAAATATCGATTGATAAATACAAGAAAGAAACAAGTGCAAATACGCAGACAACGTATCATTATACTTCGATTATCTTTAGACATGTTTTTAGTAAACGTCGTTCTTTCTAGAAAATGTACATGTGTTTTTTTTTTAAATCACGAGGTGGTCGCTTTTTCTATGAAAGATATATAGGCAGATTTTAATATCGAGGGGTGTTTATCCAACACACATGAGCTCTGATAATAGTCGTTATTTGTGCATGGACTACTCCTGATTTAGGGGACGTACTGCTGCAGCACAGAGCGGTAAGCGAGCTACAGACGAGGCTCCAGAAATATGGGACGACTTCGGATAAAAACGTTCGAAACTAAGTCACTGATAGTCAGCGTTCGCATACCTAAAAGGATATTTACATTTTCGAGTTCATATCATTACTGTCTGCGTACCCAGAGGCATTAACTTGGCTAATTGGGCCGAAATGAAGTTAATTATGCGAACCTTTACTGTCAGTGTCAAACTTTTTCACAAGTCGACATGCATTGTATGCATCAACTAGATATTGCATCCACACATCTTGATATAAATCAACAGGTCACTTATCCAATAGTTAACCTAAACGAGTTAACCTAAAGATAATGTTATCGCAATAACCCGTTTCGAGTGCAGTTCGTTTTTCTGCTGTGAGTATGACTCGTCAAAGTGATTTTTATGTGCTGTTATCGTAAATTATAGCAGAAAACTTACGAAACTTCCTTCATTTTGCGGTCGGTTTCCGTTGTGTTTACAGCCGGAAATAAAACTGAGAGGAAAACAGCTAACAAGCTTTAACGATACTTTCAACAATGACGGCAACGGTGTGTTATCTTATTGACAATTAAATATTAAATAGTTTAATTTAGTTTTGTTTTCCTATTTATAATTCTACTAACTATTTACGTATTGTACTATTAGCTGAGTATTTGGAGGTAGCACCTAATTTTTATGTTTGTTGTTTTAGTACATAAAACATTTTAAATTGAGTTCCGAATCAAAATTATTAATGAATGTATGAAGTCTTTGCCCGGACTATTATAATAACTCACATTTGAACCTGAATGGAAAAATTTCGATTTGTGGAAGAGACTTGTTCACGGTTTTAAAACGATGACAATTTTGTAAACCATGTGTCGCACATTAAAATAGAAAGTATGTAAATTATTCACAAAAGCAAAAAAACACCCGACTAGAACAATTGTTTAATGTATTATAATATTTCATTAATTGAAAATCATCAATCGATATCGGACAAATAATACAGCGTTTGTAACGTATTGAATTTAGCAAAACGTGTATAACATTTAAAACATACAAACAATCTTTAAAAAGTCACTTTGAAGTATCAACAAACAAAACAAAACACGACCATTTAAGTTAAATAGAAATTGAAGTAAACAAAAATGTATCATTTATGTTAAACCCCTTGTATAGTATAGGGATTGATTTTATATTTTATAAAAGAAACTTATTATAAGAAGAAAATAGTAGATTGGAATTGTAAATAATGAGAAGTTGAATAGTTGAAATGAGCTTAATTTAAAGGCATGGTCACTGTTCCAGTCAACTTTCAACTTTTCTCCTCACATGACCACGTTTACGCTTTTAATTTCACATGTCTTGTCACTAATGAGGATCCCGCAAAATCTTCCTCACAATACCATTTTTATATAAGGTTTTTAGTTAAATATTTGGGTTCGCACACTGTGACAAATACTTTGCACGTGTCCACTAATTCATTGCTGTGTTTCTATCTGCAGTTTGTGTACGTGTGAGTCGTGTTAGGGCTAGTCAGCATCGCGACGTGCCAGAACATCTTCGAAGCCTGTAAGTGAACATAGACGTAACTGCAATTCTCTCACAAAAAAGACACAACAGTGCAATAAATATTTGATGTAATGTATACTTATTCTATGTATTATTAAGTTACTATTTGCAGTATATAACAGCATGCCCTATGGGAAGACTTGATTGAGGGAATTGAGGGATTGATTGGTAACATGTACCAGAGAAATAAATCTAATATTTTGCGATGAGTTTTTAATAACGTGAATTAAAACTTGTTTCTCCTTTCAGAAATCTCGTTGATATTTGTTCGCAACATGCACAGTATATCTATAACAAGCGCATTTTCTTTTGTGCGAACGGGTTACTCACACCTTTTGTAAAATTGTGTGCGACAAACAAATATCCAGCGAACAACTTTAGTATCGTCAATGGACTTCTAACGAATAAACCATATTTTAATAATTCAATATATTTACTTGAGATCTAGTATAAACAACGTTAGGCAAACGAAGAAGCCGAACAATATTTGTTCGTATTCTGGTTAAGTGACCTCATTTGTTTAGACGTTAGTCTGGAATTTACAAGTTCTAGTTTTTTTTTATCTCTATACAAAGAGGGTTTAAAAGCGTACAAGGGGACATATCTCTTTAACCACCACTTTCAGCATAGTCTTAAATGAATAATATGAGTTTAACTATTTATATATCAGACATGGACTCAAGCACGGACGAATGCACAAATTATTTTACTATTATTATTTCGTGATTACGAGTAAAGTTGCCTCACCATTTTTAGTTTGAAATTATTATGAGAATATACTAATATACTTGAATGTTGAGCTCGTTTTTAGTGTTGTTTTTTTAAATCTCTTGTTTTACTTTTCTGATGCCTTCCCGAAACATTATGTTTCAAAATCGAGCCAGTCGTGCATATACAATTGTTACAGACAAAGTACCCATGTTTAACATGATATCTTATAGATTTACGGGGAACACTTTGTTAAAAGTATTGTTATAACAGTTTATGAATTGACATGCGGCTTTGTATTAGGTGCATATAGAAATTAAAACTTACAAAGTTTTTATTCCAATTGTAACTAAATGCATATAGTACTCTTTCCAGTGAGTCATATATTGTGTTCAGAAGAAACTGCAAATACCATTACCAGTATTATGGGTGTTTTTTATTAAGTTCATCGTCTATGATTTAACCTTTTTTGCACAAGCTGTGGTCCGTAAGTTTTATGTAGATTTTTTTGCTTGAAATGCACAAGTTAATATGCCAATTGTGTGTGTCATAAATAATAATTGCATTTATCTTTATCACGAACGTTTGTACATTATGGTTGCCATAAATGGCACTCACCACATACATCAATGTGAATCCTTACATGCAAATCGTGAGTTAAATGCAAAATCTCGTCTGATTTATGATATATGAGCATTATGTGTAGAGGTATTTATCATAACAACAGCTTGATTTATATAACTATTATCGATATTTTATTAAGAGCCATTAAATGTCGATTTTAAATATAGCCATATGTAAAATTAGGCAGTTATAAACAAAAGCTTTATCCAAAGTATGATTTTGTTTCATTCCGTTTGATATTTACAAGCATGTAGTAATTACTTACTGTATTACTTAAATAAAGTTCACATTTAAAGTACAAATGTTGGGCGGTTAAAGGGGCGAAATTAGTCAGCTGCGTTTCATACATTTACAAGGAAAGCTACCTTTTTTCAACTCACTGTTTAATATAATTTTACCCATTTATTCATAGAGAATTATAGCATGCTTTTTAAATTGTAGAATGTTCCTTTTCAGATATCGAATATTTACATTGGTAGTTTTGAAAATAAACTACAGTATACATGCATCTTAACGTGAAACCTATTGTTGCGTGTTAAAAGCGTGCACGGAACTTTTCCCGAAGCCGTAATTTATTTACAACAATTAACGCGTCCCAACCCATATCAGACAAATGCAAAATCAATCAAATGACAACTCCAAAATAGTTGAAAACACGGAAACAGGTGATAAATATACCCCGGTAAATAACACTAAAAACGAAACAAGAGTNATATTGCACACGCTTTGCCTATGATAACCCCGTCCGTCATAAAGGAACATGCATGTAAAAGCCTCTAATGGGATAAGAGTGCATACGTGCACACACGATACACATATTTCTACAACTTTCCAGTCACCCGATGACTCCACGTGCTGCAACAGACATTACGAAAATACCCAAGAGCTAGAGCCGGGCGTGGATACTGAAACGTGCGGACGTTTGTTAACAAACGCCAGCGATATTGGTGATGTCCCACACGGTGGAGTGATTGGGCAGTTTTCTCCCAGCCACTTTGATGATGGCGACGATATCACCGAGGAGAATGAATTTGCAGAACTAGAAGAAGAAAACGAAGTTGATCATAAAACATCCTGATATAGTGGTATGTATAGTCTAGTTCTGCTTGAATGTTTTGAGGTTTTATGAGTACATACGTACTGCTCGTACTGCCCGCCGACCCTGACGGTCAATAGCTTAGGGTTGGCTTAGTGCAAGTAATGCGTAATCTTAAGTTATTTTACACCATATTCAGTTCACTCTTTATGTCCGTCATATTATTACCCCTGATGAAATGTGATAAAGGTGTCGATCGTGATGGCTTGCTTGTGTAACACATTACATGGCTTGTGTAATAAAAAGAACCCAATGAAAACACGCTGTAGGTTTAATTAATTGTGATGCGTGATTGAAAATGCTGTTGTTGATAAGTATATTGGATTAGGCGTTCAAAGAAGCAGTATCTAAACGTTCTGTGTATATAACCGCCCCCCCCCAAAAAAAAATAAATAAAAATAAATAAATAATTTTTTATTTAACTTGCTTAAGACATGAACATAATTCGCAATATATACAATTGTAAGAATAAGACTGAAGTTCAATTTGTTGGGTTTCTGGGTGTGTGTAATCAGTTACATGTATATACACAGAACATCGTTTAACAGGGACCCAAAGTTATAACATGACAGCAGTGATAGTAACAGTTTTTCTTTTTCTGGGTTTCCTAAATATGCCATACGAAAAGGAGCTATATGACTTGTTTTCTTTAAGATTACCAAATAAACCGTAATTGTTAATGTTCTGGATTTCACCAGATCAAGAGGAATAATTGAACCAGATAATGAACAATTTCACAATCATATTTTTTCAACTCTAACACGAACCTTTGAGAGTTTCACAAAACGTTTATGTGAAAGCGAACACATAAATAAGCCAAAGTCGTATGCCATAAATGAATGAATATTGTAAAGGTTGAATGCTCTCTTTTTAGGACTCCCAATTCGGTTCATTGTATCCCGAAACTAAAAACATTTACAACGTCCTTGGTGACCACGAGATCGAAGCAAAAAAACTGCGACACGAGATCTACGAGAGTTACGCGCCTGTACACTTGTACAGCTGTCTGGAGGACAAGAGCTTCGGGGAGGCGTATACAACTGGACGGCAGAGCGACCCTATGCAATCGTGCGAGAAGAAGACGTTGGGCGAGTGGCTAGACGCCCTTGGCCTAAGACTCCACTTGCGCACGCTGGAGGACAATGGATGGGTGAACCTGCTAGTGATGCGAGAGCTGACCTAAGGCGATTCGATCAATATCGATATCACGGACCGGAAACACAAGAATAAGATTCTCACGGCCATTAGTCACTTGAAAAGCAATAATAAGGAAACTGAATGATTTGGGATAGACTTATTGGAAGTGAGGAGGCAAATACAATTATAAAAGAACCTCACAATATCGCTTAATTTGGATGAATTATATTGCTGCATGTAAGATAGAGATTTACGCACATTTGTATTTTGTGTTCTTATCAATGTTCTATTATCTGTCTTGTATGTTGTACTTAATTTAGAAAGTGTTTATTCAAAATATATAAGACACAACAATGCCCGTCAAACACAATAAATACAATCTTACATCAACGAATACTCGGTGAACACAATAAAAACCGTCTAAACTGAGTGAATCTAGGAACTCGATGCAAGAGCTTTATAAGCACGTTAATTATTATTTCATATTTGAAGTTCGTTATTTCTGTTTTTCCAGTGTGAATGCAAAGTGCACACATACGTTGCTTACTTCACATAGTTTTAAGATGTCAACTTTTTGCTAGCTGGAAACGTAACACAGTTATTTCGGGTGTTCTAATATGAAGTGATGCCATTATGTTTTGAGTATCACTTCATGCACGGATTGGTGACTTGTGTTCTGAGACTGAGCCAGAAGTCTTTCGATGAATGTTAATTGGAACATTTTAAAATGCATAAAGTTAGTATATGATTTGTTCACAACAAGAGTTTCATAAC
>VMBQ01014577.1:0-15263 GCA_007657795.1 Dreissena rostriformis | reverse complement strand
ATGATTGGCAGTTGACTCTAAATCTTCATCCGTCAGGCATTATTGCGTTACATGGAACTTTGTGTTGTTGGAAGGTTCAAAGATATGGACTGTTTATTGAAGGAAAACCATGTTGAATCATTCAATTTTTGTTTGTATCTTTTGATTGTTCTGCTTTTTTAACGGAATAAATGTGATATCTTGGCAAAAACAAAATTTGTGAATTTCATCTTTGCAAGTACTCAGTTAAAAACCAAAAATCGGTGTCATACGCCACTATGTTATCAAAGGTGAGGGGACACTTTGACTCACATTTCACATGATGTTTTTATCTTCATGAAGACACTATCCCTATTCATATAGTGCAATATGTCAAAGGTCACAGGGGTCATTTGCTTACACATTGGTGTCCACTCAATATCTTGATATCGGCTCACTAAAGAACTTTGATGTTTCACATGATGAGTGGTTTTTATAAAGATACTTATCAGTTTAGTGGCGGGTCACATGACCCATTTGTGCAACAATTCAATGAGCAATATATAGAAATTGGTTCGTTGTAGATCAATTATATTTCACATTGTCTTAATGAAGACAAGACGCCTTGTGATGTTGTGATGACGTTCAGTAGGTCAAAGATCAAGGTAACAGATACGCCATATTTACTTTGGTTTGATAAGGTCAAAGGTAAATCTCATAGAACAGACATGATCCCTACATATTTTGATGTCATAACATCATAGGGTAGGTGCGCAGGTATCAATTATTGTAACCCTATGAAATATACATCATAGTTTGAGCATTTAAGAATCTGTTTACAGCAAACCACACCATACACATTCATTTTTCAAACACATAATAACTTAGTCTTGAATTTATTAGAAACACAAACTTTCTCAAGTGCGTGCGTAGCTGAAGATATAAATCCTACCGTGCCAATCAGTGGATATATATTTTCCGAGACTTGTTATTGCGAAATAATAATCAGGGTTTCTTTTCTAAAAAAAAAATCGGGCCAATATTAAAAATGAATATGTTTAAGAAGTAAAGAAAAACAAATGTTCGCCATTTTCCGGAAGTACAGGTAGCTTGAATTTTGGCAACTGTATTCATTATGGCAACGTTTGCGTTCTTACAACCGCATTTTTGCTGGGTCAAACCGGTTTGCGAATTTAGTGATATCTAAAATCTTCTCCGACTATTTATTTAAAAAAAAAGAAAAGATAAAAACAAACGACGACCTTGTGTCCATCATGTGTTGCCAGCACTTAACTTCCAACCAATTTAAACTAACTATACTGCAGATTGTTTCTATAAATAGTAACACATTGACGTCAAAATCGTTATTCGTATTTTATATCTGAAAGGAAACCGATTGGGCCACGTCAACCGAACAAACATAATTGTCCCGGATGTGATTGGTGTTTGTTGAAGCGAAAATATGTTACCTTGTTGTAACGTTTTTAATACCCTTATCAAGTTTTAAGGTGTTGTTATTATATTTTAATTTAAATACCGGGGTAGTCGACACGGTGGTTTAGTTTTTAACCTGGGTCCGATTGCTGAAAACGTCAACGACCAGTTAAGGTAACCGTCTGTTAACTTCAGACCCAAATATAATTAATTTTAAGAGGAAGATTATAAATGAACATATA
Organism: Dreissena rostriformis; assembly: GCA_007657795.1. Taxonomy (NCBI): domain Eukaryota; kingdom Metazoa; phylum Mollusca; class Bivalvia; order Myida; family Dreissenidae; genus Dreissena; species Dreissena rostriformis. The sequence goes on along the minus strand of VMBQ01014577.1, from coordinate 13,629 downwards.
CAAAATTGTTAAGCATTTGTTTACAGTTTACACATATATTAAAGTCTTAACATTTAAGTAACATAAACAACTTTATTAAAAAATTAACGACTGTAAGGTCGTGGTACTTTAATCTGAATAGATGGAAAAATGCGATATTTTATAGACTTGAACACTGTTGTTTTCGAGACCCGTGGCGCCATCTTAAATTTATACAAATGTTATCTCTTTTTATTCGACTTTATTGAATACTTAATCCCCTATCGCAACGTACCTCCTTGAAGTCCTGCTGGCCTTGTTCCATGCTTGGAGGCTCTACACGGGTTTCAAAATTATGAGTTTGCACAGTCGTGTGACCACAGTCTCAAACGAGATCACAAAGAATGGCTTTGATTATGTTTTAAACATTAATACACTTCTTGCTTAGAAGCTGTATATTGTCATAATCTTGTCCTCCAGATCGACGTCGACATGTACATCATCGGCTTCAGGTAGAAGTTTCCAACAGAAAACGACACTGAACCCGTCTTGATCTGTGCAAGGTGCGACCTTGCCTTCCCTAACTTCACTCGAAAATTGTGAAAAGTGTACACATAACTTTTACCAGGACTACGTGTCTATATTAAACGGTTTAACTATGCGTTCGCGTGTAGGCGATACAACACCGAATGAAACTTGAAGACGAACACACAAACTTGAAACTTCCAGGTAAACAGTGGTTATAGAGACACTTGATAGCGACTACACAAACTTTACTTCTTTATATTGAAATCTCCTGTTGCACCGATTGAGAAAGAGATGCTCAGTGAAAAGCAATCAGACCTGAGACAAAAAGAAGCCAATCTTTATACATGGGAAATGGAACTAAAAGGTATGGAAAGGAAAATCGAAGATAGTGAATAAGAGAAAATCAGATATAAAACACTTTTAAAAAGCTCGAAATTAGAAATGTATATATGGAAAATGTCATTCATATCCTCACAGCTATGCTAGAAGGACTAGACTTAGAACATAAGCAAATGAAACCCTCGAGAGATAACCTCTACAAATGTTCCTTTCCAAAATGCTATAACTAAATATTTCATTGAACAATACAGCGAGATCCACCACAGGATCAGTAACATAGTTTTCAACCAGATCAATAATCAGCTAGATAATCTCGAATCAATGTTACCGACGGGACAAACGCATATGCAACTTATCTCGGAAGCAGATATGGCGTCATATCTTACATGACAGGCCGTCTTCTTTAGGGACCGTGCGCTACATACGGCTGGCCAGACCTCTTATATACAGCCTTATGGACAGCACCGCGTGGTAGGAGCCACCGTGCAACATACAACACCAGCAAAACAAATCATGCAACGGCCACCACAAACATCGATGGTGAAGCCGAAGCCCGGACCACAGCGATCTCATGAAACCGGCGCTCATATGCGGCGTACAGTTGCTATAAACTATAGTGGAGTTTCTACACCCGCGCAAAATCCAGGGCCATACACGATACCAGTTTCCACTCATAGACCAACGGTACCACCGTCTTGTGTCAGTAGTAGCATAACAATCGTACCAACCAGATAACCAACAATATTGACCACACCTCCAATCGCATATGGTCCTTCCATCCCTTCATTTCGAGACGTCAGCCACCTCAGTCATAGGCCTCCAAGACAACATACTGCTTCAAGCGGGATCATTTAACTGCAAGAACATTAAAACCTCAGTTAGGGTCATCCTTCAATCCTTTAACTACCGTGGCCTTGCTGTTCTACCCGCCAAATCAAGAATCATGCGCAATCTTATAGAAACCATCACCCGTAACCTAATACAATCTAATATCGTATCAGTTCAAAACAACTCGCAGCGAGGGCTCATCGCACGTCCCCAATCGCCTGATGTAACATATCTGTAAGAAGAATTTACAAGGAGTGCACAGCCCAAACGAATTTCTGATGCCAAAATGCTTGAGGCCATTGACGCGTTAGACGTCGTTAGCCACAAGCATCTCCTCCGAAGATTGTATCACGCATGGGTCAAAGATGGGCACTGGGCTCAAATCGCTGCACGAAGAAGTAGCAAGTGTTGTGGGACTTGCTGGTTGTACTGGCCAACGCTTTGATGTACACCAAGGAGAATTGCAGAATCCTCTCTACCGATCTTATGAACTCTATTTGAACTCTTACTTAACCAATTTTCTTTCCGTGGCCTGGTTGCTAATTTGAGAAACATACGGAATAATAACCGCGTTTTATGTCGGTGTCACCAGAAGATACGCAGCTTCTTACACATATGGCTGAAATATGTGCAGATGAAGGAATATGTATATTACATCAAACCCAAATAAGGGGAGAATATCCTTTTCTCCGTTGCATCAGCTTCTCACCTGGGTATCAATAGAACATCTTCAGATTCACAAACGGCCGACGTAAACGGGACTTTTCACAGATTTCGGCATGTTTTGANGATGATAAGATATGATTTTAGCAGAGACTATGTTTAAAAGTACCTTAATTTAATAAGAAAAATGTTCTATAATATAACGCGTTTTTGTCTGCCATATTTCATTTTAAACGCGCCGAATTATGTCACAAGTCACAAGTCGAAAGTTAAAAGTCACAAGTCAAAAGTCACAAATCAAAAGGGCAGGTTTATGCTTCCATAGAATTACCATTCCCCTGTTGTAGTGATGGTATGTTTTGCGACTTATCATCAAATTTAATATAAATGTTTGACATGCACCTAAATCACCGCCTGATAATTCGATTGACTCAACCGTTGTGATGAAGCAGTTCAAGGTTTGCATATTTACTGCTGTCCATAAAATTAGGTGAGGATAAAATGGTATCGATGTTAATGTGCATTATTATTATGTCCACGTAAGTATCTGTACTTTTTGTGGAAATGTCAAATATCTATGAGTAAAAGCCGAATATTTTTATAAAGTATCTGAAAGTATTTGTGTGTTTTCGAATATCTGCGTGTGGTTTTTCAAATATATGTCTGTGAGTATTCAAATATATGTATGTGAATATTCGAATATCTGTATGCGAGTATTCTTATATCTGTATGCGAGTATTCTAATATGTGTATGTTAGTATTCGAATGGTATCCTAAATCCCATGGCAGGATCCGACAATATCCAGACATCAGTGTGGAAAAAACGTCCGCATTTGATAATGAGTGACGAAACTGTCCGCCTAAACAGGGTTTTCACAAAGAAGAAACCTCCTTCAACGTGAAATACCATAACGACGGAAAGTATCGTCCATGATAGGTCTGTGCGGACTACACATGCTAATCTGGGACGACATTTTACCCACATGCATAAAGCCCGGTTATCCAAGAGCGATGCGAATATGGTTTTAAATGACCAGGTCTTTCTCTGAACTAAGAACGCTTAACGGTTCGAGCATATATCTTATCCTCCTGTTACAAAGGTCAGATACTCAACGTGGGCCTCATCTATAACCATAACTGACACGTTTATGGTGAAATCGAACAGTTTTGTTTCACTCATGCTCCGGTCATTATGCGGATAAGAATGTTTTACAAGCTTGTTTTACAGGCCGTCGACGACAAGTGCCGATCACCAATGATCATAAAGTGAACATCTCCAATTATGATGGATGGGCAACGAGAAGTAGTTATGAAGGTCAGGGGTTGATCGCACTAGAAGAGTGTCATGTTAAAACATGTTTAACGCGTTACTACAGTGACGAAATAGTTGGTAAAATGTGCTTGTTTGTTTTGAGATAAAATATCACGAAAGTGACTTAAGTTTATCATTCTATGAGTTCGTGTGTATAAAAGACATTTGATCATGAAGTCGTGTCTATAAAAAAAAAGCTCAAAATAAAATTTATGCACACTTGTCAAACGACAGTTTTGTATATATGCTTAGTAATAATACAATGGCATTAATAAGCTATATAGTATTTTGAGATTTTTCTGTATTAATTAAAAACAGAACAGAATGCACTAACTCAGATATTGGATCGCATTAGGCGGGCGATTTCTCACCAGGTAATACGTAGCGAGAAGTATATTGAAATTAAGTTGTATTTTGTGCAAGTTGTCATTTCGACGTTATCAACATTTTCTGTAAGTTACATTTTAGGGGTGAATACTCTTACACAAAACGAGTCCAATCCTCTCGCAGCACTTGTCTCCCCTAGAAGTTAAAGCACGTTTTTTAAGCTTACGCAGTCAACTTTTCCTGTAGCATGTGTACCCGTGGTATCGGCCCTCTTAATGAAAACATCTTAATATTTTAAGTCATCATATTTTAAAACTCACCTGTTTTATGTGTGAATCTATAGTTAAACATGCGTTCTAGGACATAACAACAAACAACTGCATTAAAATCGGCAATGTTTTGACAGAATAACGGCTAGACTTAGCTACCTGTAGAAATTTACATGTACACAGTTTCTCATCAAATCGGCCCTTCTGACTGGTTGCTTAGGTTTGTTACAATGCGCATGCGCTTGTTATATAAATAGTTTCCTAATAGATAAACGAACTCTTTCTCATATTGTTATGTGAATATTGTTACATTTTTCATAAATAAGCGGATTATAAATTATTTTATAAACCTACTAATCAACCATAAACAAACTACACAATTATGTCTTAAATAATTTAAAAATCACATCATCACCCAGGATTAAACATGACCTACTTTCCAATCAAAAACCCGAAATCTTACACGTACCATGCAAACAAAGCAAACCTCAGGTAAATAAGAGGGACTGTGCGACGTCGTTCATATTGTTAGTTTAAACCTATTTATTTATAATCGATTTCATCGAAAGCAACATGTAGATACGCTCGCAATGTCATTTCCCGCAAAGAACAAATACTTGATATCAATGGAAAAGATCTTCAAACGCTCTTCGAACCCCAGATCGCGGACACCGTATTCACTACCCATTCGCGACCTTCAATTGTAATAATTAATTAATGAATTAATTGAGATACTTTCTGGGAAAATTAGCTTAATGCATGTGCGAAAAGTGTCGTCCCAGATTAGTCTGTGCAGTCCGCACAGGCTTATCAGGGACAACACTTCCGCATTTTTTGTTTAAGGGAGACTTTCTTGAAATGGAAAATTCAATAAAAGCGAAAAGTGTCGTCCCTTTCCGCACAGGCTTATCTGGGATGACACTTTACGCACAAGCATTAAGCCAAGTTTTCCCAGAACGACGCTTATCACTAATTAATTAATTAATTAATTACACTTAATCGGTAATTACGAAACATTATAATTCAGGCATTTGTACGATTTTCTCTCGACAATATTTCCCCTTGGCAGTTGTGGGCATATTTTCTTAAATGTCCATCGGCATGGCGATCATATCGGATACCATAATATTACAGTTAAACTTACGCTGACCGGTTCGTACTTATAAATACTTTATTATACGCTCAATAACTTCTGAGGCGCTTTTCATCGTTAATAGATTGGACAACCATGGTACAGAAGTTGACATGAAAGAAAGGTCACCGAGGGAATCGCAGAATTAATCGAAATAATCACCATTAACAGCCACAGTTGGGGCGATGCTTACAAAGTATTTGACATTTTGAACCTTTTCTATGCAACTGCCTTTTGTAGTTTTGTTACAAATATAACCCGGTGTTGTTTTTTAAAAAAAGAGAAGAATTTTAACAATTGGTTTTATATTCGTTGGGAATTCTAAATTAAATAAGGTAAGACCGTTGTTTTATTGATATTAATACATCACTTATTTTTATTGACGTTAATCACATCTTGTTGGTAGGTATGAACGTAGATAAAATACATGCATGTCTTTTAAAGCGAATTTCTCCTAATGTTTACTAATCTTTCAACGCACTATATTTGCCATTTTTGCACACATACTATACTAATATGACTATGTTTTTGTCTGTTAGCCAGTGTAGTACAACTCATTTTATGCGCCATAAATCATATTTTATTCGCAAATTATATCACATTTTGTGACATTAATATATATGGAGAACCGGGTCACTTCTACNCAGGTAAATAAGAGGGACTGTGCGACGTCGTTCATATTGTTAGTTTAAACCTATTTATTTATGATCGATTTCATCGGAAGCAACATGTAGATTAATACGCTCGCAATGTCATTTCCCGCAAAGAACAAATACTTGGTATCAATGGAAAAGATCTTCAAACGCTCTTCGAACCCCAGATCGCGGACACCGTATCCACTACCCATTCGCGACCTTCAATTGTAATAATTAATTAATGAATTAATTGAGATACTTTCTGGGAAAATTAGCTTAATGCATGTGCGAAAAGTGTCGTCCCAGATTAGTCTGTGCAGTCCGCACAGGCTTATCAGGGACAACACTTCCGCATTTTTTGTTTAAGGGAGACTTTCTTGAAATGGAAAATTCAATAAAAGCGAAAAGTGTCGTCCCTTTCCGCACAGGCTTATCTGGGATGACACTTTACGCACAAGCATTAAGAAAAGTTTTCCCAGAACGACGCTTATCACTAATTAATTAATTAATTAATTACACTTAATCGGTAATTACGAAACATTATAATTCAGGCATTTGTACGATTTTCTCTCGACAATATTTCCCCTTGGCAGTTGTGGGCCTATTTTCTTAAATGTCCATCGGCATGGCGATCATATCGGATACCATAATATTACAGTTAAACTTACGCTGACCGGTTCGTACCTATAAATACTTTATTATTACGCCGCTCAATAACTGCCGAGGCGCTTTTCATCGTTAATGGAATGGACAACCATGGTACAGAAGTTGACATGAAAGAAAGGTCACCGAGGGAATCGCAGAATTAATCGAAATAATCACCATTAACAGCCACAGTTGGGGCGATGCTTACAAAGTATTTGACATTTTGAACCTTTTCCATGCAACTGCCTTTTGTTGTTTTGTTACAAATATAACCCGGTGTTGTTTAAAAAAAAGAAGAATTTTAACAATTGGTTTTATATTCGTTGGGAATTCTAAATTAAATAAGGTAAGACCGTTGTTTCATTGATATTAATATATCACTTATTTTTATTGACGTTAATCACATCTTGTTGGTAGGTATGAACGTAGATAAAATACATGCATGTCTTTTAAAGCGAATTGCTCCTAATGTTTATTAATCTTTTAACGCACTTTATTTGCCATTTTACACACAAACTATACTAATATGATTATGTTTTTGTCTGTTAGCCAGTGTAGTACAACTCATTTTATGCGCCATAAATCATATTTTATTCACAAATTATATCACATTTTGTGACATTAATATATATGGAGAACCGGGTCACTTCTACTTGTTTACGTAAGCTCGCTTCCCTCCGAACTATCTTTGACGTTTTACCGTATTTAAACCGTATAACAGTTACAATGCTCGCTGGAAGATTATTTCTGGTCGCGATGGCAACCGTTCTTCAAATCGGCGAGTCCAATGCCTGCACATGCGGGTTTCGGACCCCACAGGAACACTTCTGCGACAGCGACTACGTCCTAAGGGTCCGGATCCTCTCGGAGAAGGGTCCGCTGTTTCCGGAATGGACGGAGTCCATGGACCCCTGGTGGCGGGACTATTACGCCGTGTATGAATACAACGTTGACGTCATCGCAAATTACAAGTGAGCGTTCTTTATATCTTAAAGACCTAAATTATTGAATGTCTGGCCCCTTCATGGGATATTCCACTCATTTTATCGATCCGCCATGATATATGTTTTTCTAAACTGTATTTTTTTCTCAGCTGACGTTTCAAAGGTTTACTACACTGTTTCCTCTGTTTATACTCGATCGCGTATGAAACTGTGTCACATGGGGAAAACAACAGGGTCGAATTAAAGAAAAAGCTTGTGGGCGCTATGCAACTTACACCTTTGTCCAATTCCATAAAATTTGTCTGTATGTTATATTTTCAGAGTTTCAAACTGGGTCACATGGGGTGAAAAACAATGTCGCTTAGTCTAATAAAAACAGGGTTTGAATACTGTAGTATTCATCTTTTCTAGACGACTGTTGAAGTCAGAAAATTTGGCTAAATAAAATTTAGATGGATTTCGAAACAGAGTATCTTGGGAATAAAAAACTTTGCCACAAGATTTAAAACAAAAATGGTGAAGATTCTATGCATCACATTTTTTTGTCCAATCATCATGAAACTTTGTGAAAGCGGTTTTTGTTGATAAAGTTTATATATGGCACCGATCTGTTTAAAAATATGGCTGCCCGGGCAAAGGCAGTTTTCTTAATATTGCTTTTGAAAAAAACGATTGAATACTCTAGAAGTAATATTTTTTTGTAAAATATCAAGGGACATTACCAAATAACATTTATTAGAATTATATCTCATGAATGGTTATTGTCCATTTAAAACGTCGCTGCCAAGGGGCGGTACAGTTTTCCTTACAGGTTAAACCTATTTATTTTAGGTCGATTGCATGGGAAGCCATGGGCTTATAGAAACACAATCGAGTGCGTTTCTTTGGAAAGACCCGCACTTGTTGTCTTTGAAAGATCTATAGAACGCTCCTCGAGTGCGGATCGAATCCGTGATCTTCTGGTCGCAAGGCGGAAAACCATATACACTATAACAGTGTGACATTACCTTATAGGGCTATATACAATCTCACTAGTTTTAGTTATTTAAGTTTAGTTTAAATCTGTCTAGTTAAGCTCGATTGCACCGATAACCTAATGCTCATTGTAACACTCTCGAGTCCGTTTCCTGGGTAGAACCAGTAATGAGTGTTTTCGAACCCGTGACATCGCGGTTGTTAGGCGGACACCATATTCACTATGCAAGAACGACCACTAACGTACTTGAGGGTCACATCTCACAAAGAGCAATACAAATGTGTGTTCCTTTGAAATCTGCATTAAGTTCGAAAACAGATTCCGTTAGGCCCTCTTCTTTGTGACATTTTAACCAGTGAACTTCGAAACGAATTGTTACTATAACACAAAGTGAAGATCTAGCTGTTTTTATTGCTACAGGCCGAGCCCTGAGTTGAAGTCTGAAGAGCGAGTGATCCACACGTCCGGTAACGCGCCCAACTTGTGCGGCTTCAGGCTGGTACCCGGCAGTTCATATCTCAGTATGGGAACCTTCGTCACTGAGTCGATAGACAATGAAACCAAAGTTCTCAGTAAGTGCGTGTNCACCGATAACCTAATGCTCATTGTAACACTCTCGAGTCCGTTTCCTGGGTAGAACCAGTACTGAGTGTCTTTTGTTTTAAGAACGCTCCCTCTGTGGGAATCGAACCCGTGACATCGCGGTTGTTAGGCGGACACCATATCCACTATGCAAGAACGACCACTAACGTACTTGAGGGTCACATCTCACAAAGAGCAATACACATTTGTATTCCTTTGAAATCTGCATTAAGTTCGAAAACAGATTCCGTTAGGCCTTCTTCTTTGTGACATTTTAACCAGTGAACTTCGAAACGAATTGTTACTATAATACAAAGTGAAAATCTAGCTGTTTTTATTGCTACAGGCCGAGTCCCGAGTTGAAGTCTGAAGAGCGAGTGATCCACACGTCCGGTAACGCGCCCAACTTGTGCGGCTACAGGCTGGTACCCGGAAGTTCATATCTTAGTATGGGAACCTTCGTCACTGAGTTGATAGACAATGAAACCAAAGTTCTCAGTAAGTGCGTGTTTGTCGATGAACCTGTTGATAAATGTGTCGTGTTCTGAGAAAACTTGGCATAATGCTTGTGCTAAAGTGTCGTCCCAGATTAGCCTGTGTAGTCCGCACATACTAATCAGGGACGACACTTTCCGCCTAAACTGGATTTTCGCTAAGAAGAGACACCATTTAAACGAAAAATTTCTAAAAAGCGAAAATTTTCGTCCCTGATAAGCCTGTGCGGACTGCACAGGCTAATCTTGGAGGACAAGTTACGCGCAAGCATTATGCCCAGTTTTCTCAGAACACGACACAAATTACTAATGGAGACATTGCATGTACTTACTATGTACACGTTGGAATGCAATTGATTTTGATTCTCGATTAATTTAGAGAATCATGACCAAATAATTGTGAATTTAGCTTAAGGTACCGGGAAGCATAAATAACAAAAAAAAAACGTTGATTAATAATTTGAATGTCTATTCCGGAAAAGGCTTTACACCGTTCTGATCGTTGGACTAACCATTTATTCTGTAATCATTCATTTTGCAAATTATATTTGACCCATTAAAAATGTGTTGTACTTCTGGCGAAGTGACCCATATCGGTACCTCATAAAGGTCATATCTGTGTTTTCCCATAATGGACAAATGTGGCGCCCAAGTCTGTTCCATGTTACTCTATGCGACCCACAAGAAACTTTCGGCGGTGGGACCCTTATTGAAAGCTTTAATGAGGCTCATATGTAGACCAACAAGGGACTTATATGTGTCGTGTTCTGAGAAAACTGGGTAAATGCTTGTGCGTAAACTGTCATCCCAGATTAGCCTGTGCAGTCCGCAGAGGCTAAATAGGGACGACAATTTCCGCTTTTATGGAATTTTTTGTTTAAATGGTATCTCTTCTTAGAGAAAATCCAGTTAAGGCGGAAAGTGTCGTCCCGGAATAGCCTGTGCGGACTGCACATGCTAATCTGGGATGACACTTTACGCACAAGCAATTTGCCCAGTTTTGTCAGAACACGCCATATATGGGACCTATCTGGGCTTGCTTAACAGAAAACAAACAGGTCCAAATGATCACAGAATGGTCAATTTTAAAACTCATTACAATTAGACATTTGTTTGCCAGATCCTGCTAGGATCGACATATATTGGGCATTTTCCGTTAAACATCTCTTGGTAGTTGTGATGCTTTAATTACTAAGTACAGGACATACAAGTCGTTGTCTATAGCCCGACATATATTCAAAACAAAATTTATTAAAAAAAAAATGCGATAACAGAGAGCCCAATTTATATATGTGCCGAATGCTTTAATATGTCAATTTACTGACTTAAGCCTGCAGATCTTAAAGTTGTTGCTCCATGATATATGTCTGAATACACCTAATAAATTCAGCATCGTTATGGCAAAAATGGGCTTAATGCATGTGCGTAAAGTGTCGTCCCAGATTAGCATGTTCAGTCCACACAGGCTAACCAGGGACGACACTTTCCGCTTTTACGGTATTTTTCGTTTAAAGGAAGTCTCTTCTGATCGACAATCCAGTTTAGGCGGAAAGTGTCGTCCCTGATTAGCCTGCGCGGTCTGGACATGCATTAAGCTCCGTTTTCACAGAACGATGCTCAATAATTATCCAACCCATATATATATTCTATAGCTACGGGGATCTGTGACTTCAATCGGGTGCTGCGCTCGAAACCCAACGAGGCAGACCTTCAGGTGGCCAGATGGCTGAACTTCCTGAACGACGACACGTTCAGTTGCTATGGAGACATCCCAAGCGATGAGTTGGCGCAGAACAAGGCAGGGTCAAGACAATTACAGGTCAATTAAGCTCAATTGGTCGTTGTCGGCTCAGGTACTACTTTACAGTATCCCGGGTAAACTTAAGTATATTACAAAGCACCCGAGTACGGAAAAAAAACGCTTTACTGTCCCCCGGTCATACTCCGCGGTACTTTTCAGTATATATTTTCCGTACCAAGGGTACTTTGTAGTTTACGTAAGAGTACCTGTGGTACTTTTAAGCATTTCCTGAGCCGATGATGACCAATAGAGCGTCAGTTAACCAGCCTTTATAGACTTTATTCAGATAATAGTTTATCCCTAAGTACAAACCAGTTTTTAACGTTTATTTACTGGTGTCAATTGGATATTCACATTTTAACTAAATATTTGAGGCCAATTTCATTGAAATGTCCATAAATAATCCCGGTCATTTGTATTTCTACGTTGTCTTAGTAAGTGCAAAGGTTTCATTGAGTTTCTCAAATCAACTATGTAGAAACATCAATTAATCTTAATTGTACGGTGTCATATTTCAGCCGACCATATATCCACTCAATCTTGTTAAAAATATTTTCTTAAACGTGCTCACACATTCAGTCATTATTTGGAAGTAGAAATCTAACTAAGTCGAAAACAAGAAACGTTTTCTTGTCGGATAACAACTATCTATGTTAACACATACTAGGATATAACTGACTTTGTGAACACTTGTTATTTCTAATGAGCACGTGTTGGTGTTTTTATTTATAAAAAAAATATAATGGGACACAAGTTGATGATGATTTATATATTTGTGTGACAAATTATTAATTATTGGATAAGTTGGTGAAGGAGTTGGTGGCTGAATGAGCGAACGTACTGAACTTGAACAAATATTTATCATAAAGTAATTATTTTCGTTTTCTTAAATCCGTTACTAATTCAGCAAGTGATCAATATAATACTACCTATTACAGCCAAACGTGCTTGACCCAGTGCCGAGTTTACCAGGCAGTAGCATGTTCCGACTGGCGGACACTGTGCGGTCACTTCCGGTCGCTCCCGCCGGAACCGGTCAGTCTGAGGAAAGTGCGGGTACAGCATCAGAACATAAAACAAAAACTCAGTAGATGATGTGTTTTGTTGTGTGAAATAAACTGATAATCATTTTAATAACAAAACTTTAACGGCACTGTTCTTAATTTTTGCTTAAATGTTCGTTCAAATATTAGTAATAGTGGTATGACAAAAGTTCTTCTTTTCTTTTATATAATTCATTATCTACTTTTTTATCGTTACACGGGAGATGCAAATCTTTGGGATACTTTTTAATAAGTGTGGTACTAACTACGCGGACATGTACCGATATCAGTTTTATTAAAAAATGTGAAACCTATATAATATAGGCGATTCGAAAAAACTTTACATGACCCAGCGTGGTTTGTATTCACAGATGTTTATTTTTTTTCCTTAACAAATATAGCATAGTCCGTAGAAAGTCAACCTTTACTAATACATTTAACTATACGAGTTTGCCAATTAGGTAATAAATTCAGATTACGGTCAAACCTCTATATGCGAATATGCATTCTTGCGAAAATACTCATCGTTACCACGCATTTCCCATGCTTAATAATTTCGAAAATTGCCCGGCTGAATGTCATTTACCGGAGTTAAACGAGTCATTCATACGAGGGACCTTTATAACGGCGTGTACTTTCTGAAATTTCCTGTTTTCTCACAATTATGGCTCCATACTTTTTGAGAAGACAGATCTTTGACATTTTCAAATTTGCCATGTTTGGAGAAATTTTACTGAAGTACTTTATTGAGGCCAAATTTAAAATAAAATGTCCCTTGCAAGTTTCCCGTCAGCCTTAAGTTACTTTGGCGGCTGTTACCATATATTTTGTGTCTATACACACCTTCATTCAGTCGATTTAATAATGTTTCTTACTATTGCACGAATTTCCCGTTCTGTACAATGTTTGCTAAGGTAGCGTCAATGTTGGCAAGTTGGTCGATCGGTTGAGGCTGAATTTTCAATATATCAAGAACTATTTAATCTTCAATAATTAGAACTAGGGAATAGACACCTTTATTGGACAAGCATCACTCTCTTATTAATAATAGAACAAAATAAAACAAAAAAGGACTGTTGGTTATAAGTTTTGGTACAAGTGACAGGAAACGAAAATGGAGTTTATTTGGCCTCACGAAATAATTTGGGTTATA
>VMBQ01014576.1:0-14078 GCA_007657795.1 Dreissena rostriformis | reverse complement strand
GGACTATCGAATTTTAAATCACAGATCATGACGCACAAAACTCATCCCGACGCGGTGGATTCAAAAACGAAACACCATAAGCAAATGCATGGAGATTGTCGTTTGCAGTGTCGAGTGTCTTTGTACATCGTTCGTCGATACATATCGTCTGTCGCGTGCAACAGTGTGCATCGGGCTTCATTAATAAAGTCTACAGTCGGCATGTTTGATTTTGCAAGATATAGTGTTGTGCTTCGTTTTCAAGTCGCGTGGTGTATCATGTGTCAATTGAACTAGCGATTATCGCGTTTTCAGAACGATACTCCAGTGACTTACGACACTCAATGTTTGATGCATGTTTATTGTAAAAATCAAATTTTAAACTGACGCGAGTCGATGTTCATTGTCGTATGTCTTGCTTTTTTAAGTTTATTGTCGTATAACTTCTCGCCCCGATTTTGCGAGGATCTATACGGGCGACACACGACACTCTCTTTGGCCAATAACGGACTCCGTACTGGATTTCCCATCGGTAGCGCGTTTGTTATCCCCCAAAGAATTCGTGCCATATTTCGGTCTTTGTCTAGGTATTGTTGTTTGGTAATATCTTAAATTATATTTTTTTAGTTGTAAATTGCTGACTATACATCAAGTTTTGTATTTGTCTAAGTGATACACTTATCGTGTATATAAATGTGAACACGAAAACGAAACCTATCTAGATATTTGGCCGTGTTTCAAACTGTGAAATTGTGTAAAATTTCGGATGCGTTACAATCGTTTACCAATACAAAAACAAAGATGAGAAAATGAAATTGGGGATGAATATAATATCCTTTTTAAAGGCCCATCATTTCATGAACCACGTAACACATATTTAACGGATACGTATCGAACAAGTGTGAACTGGTTAAAATGTGACTTACTTATAAATGAGAAAAACGAATCGGAAATTTAGGGAAACAAAAGATTAACAACAATCTGTAAAATGTTTTCATAAAGCCAACTGGACAGAATAAGAAAACTGATGACAAAACAAATGCACATATGATTTATTGCTTACGTTTCACTGACTTAAATGTCACATGACCTACAGTATCGAGATAATGTGTTTAAAAAGTTTATGTAGGTGGTAATCTGAAACGTGAAATATTAATATATTCAGTTTATATGTCTAGACATGTTAATATTGTGCTCAGTTTTCAGCAATAATTTGTCTGACAATGTTTATGACGATAATGGGGTACTATGTGATGTATATTAAGTTAACTGACATGTCTCGAAATCGGATAAATGTACAACCAGGCATACGTTTGCATAACAATTGCAACGATTTGAACGTAACCTATTTCACTTACTATAATTATGCTTACTATCCTTAGTTCTGACGATACCGTGTTTTGACTGGTATTGCGTACCTGTAGATTCTAAAGTCACGAATTCTTGCATAGGAAAGTGTAATGTATTCTTAAGGAAGATCTTATTATTTCTTATGACTATTTCTTCCTAAAAAAGACGTCTTTATTCCAAATAAAGAATTGCATCATCCTAAGGACGAAATAAATCGTTCTTACCTGAAACAGAACTGTCTCGCATACTGGCGTTTGTAGAAAACAAACAAAGTATCAACATCGTGTTTGGGAATAAATTGAAAACGACTTATATAATATGATACATAAATAATATGAAATGCAAAAAGTGTGTTGTTTAAATACAGCACATTATAACAGAAATTCAATCCAAACGCAAAATACCATCCATTTTAGATAATCATGCCCGACTGATGGTCATTCGGAATATTTACACGTTTTGTAGACAAAATATTGTCAATGTCAATGTCCCACATTTTTATTTGCATTTAGAAGTGTTAACATTATCTTAAGATGTGTCTTCGTCAATATCCTGTTTAGTTATCTAATCGCAATATGTTTGAAGGAAACATGCAGTGGGGCTGCCCTTTTTCTTTCTAGGCGCATATAAGACATTTTTGACAAAGTAGTTGTATCACTTTTTATACAAACTGAAATTGATTTGATCCATACGTTATTGCTATTTCATATGGTGTTATAGAATATGGAGTATACATGAATAATTAATTAATACGTTCTTTAAAAAAAATGGATATGGTGTGCTGTGTGTATGAAGAATCATTGGCTCAAGTGTTTATTTCTTAAGATTTCAGATGTGTATAAGCAATAATTCTTCGAATAAAAGAAAAAGCTGGCAGTTTAAAACTTCTTTAGATTACGAAACCTCTAAACGATTAACAGTATATATTGAAAACATGTATCAGTAATCACATTGTATTTGTTTGTTTTCTTATAGACAAGTGTTGTTTTCTTAAGGAGATTTCAATGTGTATACCGCAATGATGCAATGCTTATATCCGAGTGTATTCGTAATACTTGTAATTGAAGGTTGGATGGTGGGATGTGCAGTGAATTCATAAATACTATTGACATAAATACTTTCTCGAATGCGTGATGAATATAGTCGAAATTGACAAGATGACTACAAACTTCAATATATATATATTGACTATATTTTCTTTAAATGAACAGTCTCACGTTTAATTTAAGTTCTATTTCATTGCGTTTAATATAAAACTGTATAATGAATGGCCTTTTGCACTCTTACGTTTACGGTTGGTGCCTGCAGTAAAGTAATAACATCGCTGGCACTGAATGATCTGAACAAACTACAGGTTCTATTGATCCTTAGGTATGTTTTAATTTAAGATTTTTTCTTAAAACATGCACTTCACGGACTATTTTAGGAGATGGTAAGATCACAGCATAGAGACTAAAATGTTGAAATATAATTATCATCACTATATTCATTATAAACAACACTACCGTAAGATACAATTTGCTTCTGTCTGGATTCGCACCTTATTCCCTGGTGGCCTCTAGATCACATGGCTAGCGCATTTATCAGCCATTTCAGCATTTACTTATGAGGTTATTACGCAGAATTTACTTTATGCAAGCGATACATTTATAGGGAATAAATACTTCATAAAACTGCCATAGCCTTGTATCGTTTCTCATTGCGCATGCTGTCCAATTTTCAGCTAGAAACACTTAATGGGAAAACAAGTATGTTAGAATGATATAAATGAAAAGCAAATGGGTGTCCTTTATACCTATAGCCAAAATAACAGCACACTTGATCAACACTAGCAACAAAATGTTAATATTTGACATTTGTTAATTCAAAATTGATAGCTTTCTAATAAAGCTTGAGGCATATATTTAAATAAAATATTTAAAGGGATGTGATCATAATGCTTATTCATATACTTAGAAGCATACTATTTAGATGATACGCGTATTTGTCAACGTCTTACAAATCATTTTATTGGTACTAGAGTGTCAACGATATCGCGTAAGTTAACATTCCTAAACATTTCGGTAAATGTAATCATTGCGTTGTAAGGACTCAATGCGATGAGTCAATGCCTTCGCCTATTCGTTATGATGCCATTAATACACTGGCTGCATGCTATTTTTATTTAATGTTTTATACTCGCCTGACCGAAATATACGTACGGATATTATTCCCGCTTAAATGTAAACAATGCGCTAGAAGTAAACATCACGTGATCTCATTCGTCTTAACCTGATTACAAAACATCTCTTATATACCACAGTAAATATCAAGAGCTGCGCGACCACAGTACAAGACGGCATGCGCAGTTCCATTTAATCACCGGTTTCAAAGGAGCTCTTCTGCGAAACCTGCTGCTACGGTAAGTTGCAATTTTCAACAAAAAAGTGGCAAGCTCTTGGCAAATCCGGAGACGCCAGTGAGTGGCAGGCTACAGTTATTATTAAGTAATTTGGAAATATATTCTAACCAATCAGTGGGTTTGATCAATAATGCGAGGTGGTTACGAAACGGAGTTTCAGACCATTCCCCAAGTCTACCGATGTCGACCTATGGCTTTTGGACTCCAATAAGCTCCGAGAACATTTACACATTGTGTGACAGTCATTACAGCATATTTGCGTCAGTAAAGTCTAAGACTTGTTGGGTAGCTCGACGATTTGCTTTAGTTGTATGCAACAATGATAGACATCCTTAAGGATTGAGATATATTTATAACACCTTGTTGTGGATCTAAACCTCATAATAAATGTTAATACATTTCAGTTGAACACTATGCACAAGTTTGCATATTTAATACGTGTGTTCGAACGAAAACAAGGTATAGTTTATCCAGCATTCAGAAAAGCTGAATCAGATGAGCTGTAACGAACATTGTTTCCAACACGGCCAAAAAATACATATATCTACTGGGTCTGTTGTTCGTGGATATAATCTTAATTGCACGACTGCATAAGAGGCCAATTCAATTTCTTCTCCTATTCTTTTGGAAGCCAAGTTACAGGGAAATGTCTATTCATATTACGTTATAAAGCTAATTAGTGCCGCACTTGAATTGGTGATTTTACCCAGCCAACAGTTCAATAGGCATTTATTTTCAGTCGGTATTAATAACACAGACTTTACGAACCGAGACAAACACTTATGAATGGGGCGCTGGTTTGGGGGAATCTGATAGTACAGGCAATATGGTAAGAAACATATCAATTGTCTACATTAGATTAATAGGTTTGTATTGGGCTCTACTTAACGGTGTTGCAAATTGGTGTCGAGAAAGCATATTCATACAAGTTTACCTAAGAAAACTGCCCTATTCTGTGTTGAAACAATTATGTTTAATGACAGGCTAGGAAATCCTAAAAACCAATAAGGCAAATAAGACATCCATGGAGTGTGAAACCTTTACAATTATTTCTGACGGATTGGATTTGTGAAAATATGTTGTTCAATAGGTAAAATGGTAAACAATCAAGAACAATATGGTGTAAATTCATTAAGAGTTACGTACATTTGTAAGTATTTGGTGTTGAACTGACGAACATTTAAGGAATTTATTTTAGGAATTACTTGTGTCAGAGGGGATAATCACGTGACAAACAATTTGGCGACGTCCATGCCGAGACAAGTATTTTTCGCCTTTTTATACTTTTCCCATATCATATATCAAAATTTAACATTCTATGGTTAAGACTTACCAGCGCAACAGAATTACAACTTTGAGATGCGTAATTTAATGAAATAAGTTTAAGTATCAGATTCTTGTTGACAAGTTGTCAGGATCCAACAACATATATAATTCAATATCATTGAACTGCATCTCAGAAAGATGAAGTAATACGGGATGTAAAATACCCCATAAAGTATTTACATTAAACTTATGTTCCACATTAAGTGTATGCATTACATGTTTGCTCGTTTTTTGATATATTGATGGAGGTAAATGTGTTGTTGTTCATGTTTTAATGATTATAGTATTATGGCATGCTTATCTATCGCGGTTTCATTTTCCTGTTTTAACATTATACAATTATGAACTACATGTGAAAAATGGACATAGAAATGTTAACTGTTAAAACAAATAAATTGTGAGCTACTTGGCAAGTTCATTTTATTGGTGTGATCAAATTGTACATTATGTTGAAAAACAAAACGTTGTAACATATTATTCAGATATCGATGTATAAAATGACTTAAGTCATAAACGGAAAATGAATACGCCAAATTTTAAACTACAGTAAAGGTTTATTAAAATGTCATAAACAGCAAGTTATAACTTGACATCAATTGTAACAAATTCTTGATCTGCAATGCAAAAAAACAAATGTTGTTGGTTGCAACATAATTAAACCGAATACCAGGCATGTTTCGTTAAAGTTACTTCTTTTTTTATATAAAAAACAATTAAGATCTCGCAGACATTCATTTTGTGTTTACTCTATTGGGTTATATTGTATTTTTGTGCTATTTATGGTTGATTGAGTTTAATATTTTGGGGTATTATTCCTGTATGGGCTATTTGTTTAGGTAGCGCTACCAATACCCTCTTTGATTGTGTTGTTTCATGTTATTAAAGCGATCATATGCATTTTTTTCTAGCGGTTTAATGTCATATGTTATTGCATTTGTAAAAGTTTACTCTATCATCTTTACGTATTCTGGAAAACACATTCCCCTTCGTCTAACCTTTATGGGTATATAAAGTATATAATTACTACAGAAGAACATAAGTCTGAAAGGAAACGCAATGTCAGATATACTCGGAATTGAATTGGAAACGGATATAACACCAAATGCGTTCGACGGAATACGTCTAGTACCAAAATGGAATATTACACATGGTCGTTGAAGCATTCCATATATGACTAATACATACAAAATGATGTTATATTTTCTGTTTGCGAACACATATTTGATATAGATAAATTAGATACTGCCATTTAACATATAAGTAATACATATATTTAATAATGTAAAATATAAACAAATGATCATTATCTAGTCAGACAGACATATAATTTGTCATTAAATATTTCAAATAGTAACAGAACAAAATCCTGTTATCCGGCAAGGTGTATCGTTTTAAGGTCCTTCAGTTATCCGTATTTTTTTTTAAATAATAACTTTACTACTTAATTTTACTTAAGTATTTAAATTTCAAAGCGCCCGCACCCGATTCGCATATTATTAAAAAATAATATCGCAGAAGTTTCAAAGTGTTGTCATATAATCTATTTAAATTTTAAATTCGGTTTTATTTATATTTTCAGGTTCATCCATGTGTTTTGGTAAATATTTTATCGACCAATTGTGCATACGCATATAAGTTTATTTATAAAGATTGTTAGGGAGTATATTTACCGCATAATACAACTTACTCATTCAAAAGATTGTCAGATTGCGTAACCATTGGCTAAAAAATTCCGCCTCATCTGCTGCTTTACATCGGTCTTTTTGTCAGTGTATGTGAGTCAAAAATAATGGATCTCCATGCTAAGCACAAATCATGTCGCCATGCTATTACTGGTTAAATTTGATATTGACGTGTTTCCTATAATCGTAGTCTACACTCTTAAAAGGTCTTAAAAGATCAATGCCCTTTGCGTTTTATAAGTGGAGTCGTGTACGGGCTTTTTCTGAGCTTTCTTTGCCTGTGTTTAAGAGGGGAATTCATATAGACATTTCAGTTTAATAGTTTTATAATCATACAAACGTAAATAAACTATTTTATTTAATGTCAAACACAGACTAAGTGAAACGTCTCTTGCATCAGCAGGAACGAAATAATATTCATCATACAGCTATCACATTATAAATATCCGTATCTGCTTTCTTTGAATTATGCCGCACAGAACATAAACGAATGGTCGTTCATCAATAATCGAAAGGATGTCACACAACGTTATTAATATGACACGTGTGAAATGTTCTGTAAAGATATCGCTGTAAGACTTATATTTAATAACATAGTGAAGATCGCACTCGGAAACGTTTAAAACTGCCTAATACTCAAGTCATTAAGTTCTCGAGATAAAAGCTTATTTCAGTTGGGAAGCGCCAACGCCAGCTTTGTCTGAAGATTTTGTGATGTTATGTTTGACATAGTTTTTATTAAATTTGGTTGACTGTTTAAGGCAGCGTACCCGTAACGATTTTCCGCGATTTTTTCTAAGATCGAAGAGCCCTTTTACTTGTTTACTTATGGATATCTAATTTAAGCAGACCAAATGCGAAGTTGTCGTGGCGGAGTGGTTAAGGCGATAGACTAGAAATATTGTGGGATCTTCCCGCGCAGGTTCGAATCCTGCCGACACCACACACTTTTTGCGACGCGTGTTATTTTTTTCCTAACGTAATTTGATTTAATATAGCATATAAGCTATGTTTATTGTAAAATATGTTGCAATTTTTATGCACATTCTTCAATTTTTAAATTAAAACATCGTTATATCTAAATTGGGTGATTTACTGCTGAAAATACGAATCATGCATTTTTATTTTTATTTCAAAAAGTAAACGGTAAATCTGTCTATTTCTTGGTATTTTTTCTGTATATTGTGTATCTATACAAACTAAGTTCAAAATATTACTTAACTGAAGCTATTTTGAATTTTATGACACTTTTTTTTTACCAACCCAATTTCTACTTGGCTGAAACCACTTACATGGCGCTCTTCCATAGATAACAAGTTATAAAAAATAAATGTGTGTAAAAGAATACTTATTTCATCTTGTTTAAACGTGAAACACCTTTACTGCATCTGTACACACCAACTGCATGCCCATATTTGGAAATCTGGATGAATTATGCAACTTTCATATACCCCAGGGGTGCAAATAAACTGGACAAAAGCCGAGCGTGGGGTGGTTTTGAAAAAATCAGTATATTTTTTTCAAAAAGCATGGACAGCCTACCTAAAAATGTGCATGTAGTTCAGTGAAATGATGCTGATTAAGAAAATAATACATTCGATTATATTTGGAAAGCTGCCCATTACGGGTGCGCTACCTTAAAAGGAAAAACATGTTTTCAATTTAAATTTTAAAATTTGCAGAAACATACGATAACTACGAATGGCAGCATATGTATACCATTAAACATGTACTGAGAGTAAATCATTGTCTTTTGATAATTATAAGCAGTGTTCCACGAAACGCAGTATTGATAATGCCACTATATCGAGTGAAATGTGTGAATTGTATGATACTAAGACTCCGTTAATTAAACAATAACGATGTATTCATAAATGCGCGTACTCTGTGATCCACATACAATTATGTGAAAATAAACAGTCTCATATGTGTTGAATATTATAATTTTGAATTTGTGCTAGACATACTTGTGTTCCATGAAGCCAAATAACATTTTAGTACTTGATTTAGTATTAGAAGGTTTCGAGCATCATTACGACTTAAATGTTAAATACATCCCCCACAAATTAGAACCACAACTTTCGCAGTCGCATTCTGTCCGTTTAATTTAGTATTTAAAGTGTGTAAAGTACAAGGGTAATAACATCGCAATGGCATAAGCAGTGATGATACTATAAGTGCAAACACTGGCTTTTTATGAAAATCAGTCAATGTCGTCTATAACAGCGGCTTGTAAATCAAATATGGTAGGAAAATTCAAAGCAAAACGATATCGCCTTATCTTATTGATGTATTATTATTCAAGCATATGATGCTATCCGACTGGTTATATTTAATATAATCCATATTATTATTGAGGAAAGGTGATACAATGTTAAGGTTACTGACATATTTTCGCAAATGATCTACTGAGATGTTGTTCAATTTCCTAGTTCAGAAAACTACAACACGAGTTTATTTCATATACGTATTATTCTCTATAGCAAACAATGATATCTTTAATTGTAAAAAAAAAAACTTCATCTTATATGCAATACGTAGAGGTATACATTTATATACGAAGCATGGAACGTAGCGATTGCATATCATGGTGTTCTATCAAAGTATGTATATAAGATGAAATGTCTGTTATGTCAATAAATAATATTATCAGACACTGTGAGTGACAATTAAGTCTACTGCGGTCACTTTCTTGTGTGCCTCATGTCACGAACCTCTCACGAATTGACCGGAAACTGTCAGATAAATATCATCCGCAGACACGCGTATCAACTATCGAGAAGTATCAATTCAAACAATGTAAAATAAGAATAATGATAGCTTAGACAATTAATAATTAGAGGAATGCATCCTATAATTCTGTAAAAAAAAACACGTACAAGTGTTAAAATATGAATTGGGGAAATAATATACTTCATTCATAGAAGCCGAATACCAATACGGATTTCTTTAGAGCATGATTTCAATTCAATGAATTGTTTCTACCCTAAGATTTCGGTATTAAATTACACGACTTCGTTGCTGTTCTTCATTTAATTGTATCATCAGGTTTTCAACGAAGAATAAAGGGCCAATTTCGTCAAGGGCAAAAGCACAGTTATTTAACATGGAAAACACGTTTGTTCTAAAGTAATCTAATTTGGCAATTGTAACTATGAGCATTCATACAGTTTCTATTCAAAAACGTGAGATAGGATGGATGTATAGTGATGCAATTTTGCATGCGATTAGGTTAAGTGCAGACATAGCTTTGTATTGCACAATACAATTAAGTAACACGTGTTGGTTTCGTTATTGTGTTGATTAAGATATGTATTCTACCATACAATGTTAAAAGGGACTTAATGCAATTGTGTTTTATTCATGTCAAAATGAATAGTATAAAACAAGAGATATTTTTGAGTAAATTGAAAAATGAGAATTTAAATGATTAACTTGTATTCATGCTATGCGTGTAATTAAACACCAAAGTATGTGTGTCAACGCGTAATGTTTAATTATCGACTTTATTGAATCTGGTGGTGCTAGTGTGTTACTTCAAGTGTGGTTCAGTGTGTTTCATGAAGGCACACCTACAATTAAAAGGGCTTTTCGATGGTAAATTCTGTATTTTAAAATTATTGTTTAAATGTATGAAGTTGGGCACTCCACATTTTCGGAAACACTCAGTTTTAGCCAAAATTATATATTGTTTGTGTGACTCTAATTTTAAGAGACCTAGTTTGTTCCCTACAATAAATGGCTCTAAATGTTCAGACAGTTCAATGTTATCAACATATACATATTCGCGTTAATTCAGAGACCGCATGCAAGTGGTATTACTTCCTAATTATGGTCATTAACAGAAGAATGCGATAATTCAGCAGACCTTTGTATTTAGACTATATTGGAAACTAACCATGCTTACATCTAACAGACAATTATTTCACCTGCTAGCGAGAAACTCTTATTTCATTATAAGGCGTTGTTAAAATAACCTACATATAACTAAATGGTCATATGCTAGCACTAATGTTATCTCATGTTAATACTGTATGTTATTTTAATAATAATCTTGAAGAATTTAAGTGTTGCATTAGTTTAACTGTTGTTTACACTAAACAGCATTTTAACCGATTCGTGACGATCGTGCTATACTTTCGCTGACAGTCCAAAACATATTTACTATAGCTAAACCATTTATTTGTTTGCCCTATCCGGACTTGAATATGCAGTAATATTTACTAAATAAATTGTAAACTATTAGCGTTTTCTTTATTTAACATGTACTCTTGTACGAACCAACTATATGTTTTGTTGTTGTTAAATGTTCGTATTATTGAAAGACATATAGCTATTATATAATAGTGTTCAGATTGAAAGAATGCATATACGATACTGTAAACAAGTGTTAGGTGTGAGGCTGCAAACACAAAATAATTTCGTTTATGGAGAACTGGGACGAGTACCGTTAATAAATAAACGTATCATTTGTGTTTTAAAGTACTAGTTTAAAATATTACAATCTGATGATGTCAAGTACATAAAATGTGTTTTTGATATGTTATTACATGATCATGATATATACGAAGAAAAAATATTGGGTTAAATCTCTCACGGATTTATTAGACAGATTAGGATTTAGCGAAGTATGGTTTTTTCAAGGGGTAGGAGATATTAATATATTTGTATCCACAGCTAAACAACGAATATCTGATATGTTTTTGCAAACTGGTCAAGTGAAATGGAAAACACGACCAGAGGTAGAAGTTATAGTCTTTACGGTATCTTTAAGTTCCAACCATATTTAAATGTAGTAAATGTTTCAAAATTCAGATTTGCGTTAACTCGTTTTAGAGTATCTGCCCACAGACTTGAAGTGGAAGCAGGGAGATGGCACAAGCCTGAAAAGATACTGTTTGAAAACAGACAATGCAAACACTGTAACGTCCTTGAGGACGAATGTCATTTTTTACTTGAATGCCCAATGTTTATTCATTTAGTTATGTATACACATACATAACTTTTGGAAGAATACAAGCATGATCAAGTGTATTGACCTCTTACAGACTGACAATGAAAAAAGGGTACGAAATATATCATTTTTTGTTTGTAAAGCTTTCAAACTGAGAGCCGACTTATATTATCAATAGTTTCACTCAATGAATTTTCATTTATTTATCTATTTTGAATGAAAATATATAAAACGATAAAGTGTATACATTGTATTAATATGTTGATCTAGATTTTGTTTAAAATAATAAAAATTAATTTCTATAAAAAAATAATTTCATTTATTTGAAGTAGCGAATACATGTCTTCGGTAAAGATAGGTTTAAATCTCGTATTGATTATAAGATACTAGCAGACGATAATAATCCATGAGGAAATCGAGTTCAATAGTGAATCTGTGACGTCACTAATACGTATATAAACCCGTGCCCATTTTATCTTGTTCTTTTCGAAAAAGCTTTCGCTGAAACAACTCGTGTATACACATTCATATATCTACAATGTCGGGTAGAGGTCAATGCGTGCGGAGACGGACAGGGAAGGCCATAGCGGGACGGGAACGAACAGGGGGATGGGGGATACGAGCGGCGGTCAATCCGGCACCGGCGGTGGAACCAATGGCAAGACGGCGTAGAAGGGCTGCGGCGAAAACGGCGCCGGAACGAGATCCGGCACCAACCCCGGTTCTTGGGCCAGAACCAGAGGCAACACCCGCAGCAGCGCCACCTGCAAAGCGTCTACACGCAGACGAGGGCGCCGGAAATGGTGAGATAATTGATTTTTGCGACATTTTTCGCAAAGCCGATGGTCAACCACGTGGTCACAAAGTGGTTGAGCACAAGGCACCATCGTGCAATGCAAACGATAATTCATGTCCGTCTCGAATGAATAACTTTCAGAGCATTTCTTTATTGCCTAGACAATCTTATGATGATGTTTCAATCCACGTGCCTGCGTCGCTTAAACAACGTATCTATCGTGGCGAATTCATTAATCTTGCATTATTGCTTAAGGGGCCAGTTGAGCTAGCGGTCTACACAAACGGGGGTTCTGTTTTCGTTTTGAATAATGGGTCGTTAGAAAGTCGTCCAAAGGAGTGCAAAGATGTTATTAGTTCAATCGAATGTTGGTCAGATGCATTTATAATTGTCATGGATATATATTTATCTGCTCAACCTCAGAGGCTTCACGAAATGTTACACTATTTCTCTACAATAAGAGAGTGTGCAGCACGGCAAGGGGGGATTTTTTGGAAGGAATATGACCACCAGTTTCGGTCTAGACAGGCGGTCATGCCTTCTTCATGGTCGGCCCTCAATCATGATTTGTGGCTTAGATGCATGTATTTCAGGGAAGCGAGTGACGCATAAAGGCACACGAGACGGTACCTCAATTCACACGGTATCGTATTTGTATTGGGCACGTTATTTAGAAGAGAAAGTACGGTAATGATTTAGCGCAAAAATGCACGAGTTTCTTGTTTAGGGTTTAGCGCGAAAAAGCACGGATTTTTCGTGTTTGGGTTTATAGTAGTTGCAAATCTGCTGATTTGCGATTTGAAGTCAGCTAGTATTTCTAGGACGAAAATTATGGTCTTTATTTAATAAATTTCTAATAAATACGAAATATTTTATAAAAAAAAGTACTGATACATCCTGGGTTTGTCATCTACAAGCGAATGTAAACAAAACATTTTTGATGTGCGCATGCGTATGTACGAGAGCCGTATATTTGGTTATTAAAGGGAGGTTATTTGTCTACTGTACAGAAGTATTTACCGGACATTTATATAAATTGAGTATTTGGAAACAAATAAGAGTTGAGATGAAACTGTTCGTAATAATAACGTTAAAATGACATAAATACATTAATTTGATGGTGAAATATGTCACTTTCTTCGGGTGTAAATAAATTTATAATTTGTTTCCAATATCAGTTCTAATAAGTATCTATTCATAAGCATGTTTATTTATAGATCTTTGTGGAAAGAAGAATATTATGTTTCAAGGGAGAAAATCCAAACAGTGAATTTATAATTCTAAATGGGATTTGTTTCTATTATATCTCATTGGTTACTTAGTACATTTTGCGAGCAATTAAGATATATGTATACTGCAAATTGGGTCGATTTTTAATGTAATAAATCTAATATGATTATAGGTGCTACCTTATTTACGGGCAAAAGCTAAGGAGATGTCTGTTTTAGATAACATAAGTTGTAAATGTCAGCACATACTCATTATTGTGGAACATAACCTTTAAATGTTTGACATAAAAATATGTAACTAAACAAACCAATAAAATGTCATTCGTTTTTAGACAAATTAAAAAAATAAATTAAGAGTTAG
>VMBQ01014575.1:0-14587 GCA_007657795.1 Dreissena rostriformis | reverse complement strand
TCCCGTACACCCTGTCAATCAGAACCACTTGCTGTCATAACGGCATTGCATGCATGTCAAAGATACAAGCATACTCTTAAAAGCATATTTTATGTGACGATATGTCAAATTGAGTAATGCTTCATAGTCAATATATGATATCTGATATAAAGCTTGAACAGTTAGGTTAAAGTAATTTACCACATAACTTCGGCAAATAAATGGAAACACGTATGGGTTTTTGTTTTGTTTTGTATTTGTTTTGTTGTGGGGTTTTTTTTTCAGAATAATATATCGATACCTTATTAAACCCGTATGTTTCAATCAAAAGGCTCGAGACTAAGATACTGTACAATAAAGAGACTAATGTATATATATATATATATTGAGTAGCTATGTTAGCTTAGCTAGCATATTGAAACACGATATATGCAAGTTTTTAATTATCCCTAAAATAATGCTTATATGCAATGAATTTTGAATAAGCCATTGATACATTTTCATTTTGATTCATTTTCGTCGATTGTAATTTATTTATAAAGATGTGTCAAAGTACTTTTTGATTGCCTTACTTGTATGGTCTTATCGCATCAAGAAATATAGCCATGGTTTTAACTTATTTCGTGAACTATAGTATACATTGGATTTTAAAAGCATACAAAATATATTAATAAAGGTCTGACGATTGTTACGTTGGAAACATAATGTTTTTGTTTTGAAACTGGAATTTACTGATATGTTAGTTTGTAGAAATGGTTTCTGTTTTGGACTTAAATTTAATTCATTCCTTAGGTTTTATATAATACGTTTGAAATTGAGAGTTACAATTTACAAATGTATCGGACAGGCCACTTTCAACACTAAATTGTTTAAGTCGTAATGAAATAAGAATCTTGTTTATTCCGGCTGTCACAAAACAATACAATCTGTATTACCATCACGAAGAACGTGATTTCATTTAAAGTATTCCACTGATTTTAAAAACCACCAACATAAAAAAGTCATCAATATCACTTCCCAGAATTTCTCAATGCCGAATCTCCCACTTTTCCCACGTGAATTCATATACACTTAAAATATCAATAGTAATTAACCAGTGTTAAAATCAATAACCTCACATCATCACACAAGTCGACACCGTACATGAGACATAACCTGCAGCCACATGGTATATACATGAGACACAACCTACAGCCTACCTCCATACGTCGTTCGCGATCGAGATGCCGGGTTGTGCGCCGGGGACGATGTTGGTCTGCCAGTCAGTGAACTCTGAGGATCCCGGCCAGCTACAGGGGGCAACGTGGGACTGAACAAACCAGGGCCCCAGCAACTGAAAGCAAGTACACGTTGTAAGTTTTTGTTCTATGAATGTGGACAACTTCAATGCGTTACCATAAATAATACATGCATAGAACTAGTCATTAGAAGAACTAGCGTATATTAGTTTTTTTAATGTTTCAATACATGAGACAAGCATCGGATAAATATACATATATTATACACATAAAGAAATAATAGTTCATGTAATGCTTCAATACAATAGTCATATTTCGAAAGGTTTTTTATTTGGTCTTTGTTTAAAATTTCATGTTATATTATCTTTAGATATTGCAATATGCAAAATATGTTCACACCGTCGCGCCCTATATTAAACAATGTTTTAAAGAGTTTTTACCCCTGCAGCGTTCAGAGCGGGCAGGGGAGGTGGGCGAACTTTCAGGCGTGATGCCAGAGAAGTCGCTTCTACCATCAGCGAGCTCAGTCCGAAAAACGCCAGACATAATGAACACCTGCAAATGACGTTTGACACTGGTATATTGATTTTGTCTTGTTTTCAAATGAGATTCATGAGAAAATTATTTTAAATATTTGAAGATCGGGTACCGTTGTTGAGCTCAATACTTATTTTCATTTCATTACAACACTCAATTTATAAAACTCACACATTATTATCGTTATCTACGAAATGTAAAGCTTTCTTACGCTTAAACGGACAAACACGTACTCAAAATATAAATAGTTAGTAAAAAGTTGTTATATTTATACAATCACCAACCTCAAGAATGATGACATGATTCGTTTCGACCTGTATTTCACAGCAAAGGATCCGACAGTGTGGGCAACCTCTGACTGCGAGATGACCGCTTATATACGTTTGTCATGGCATCGGAAAGAAATAACTCATACATGAACTATTGGCATTCTCAAGTTCTTGATTGATGTTAATTAGGACATGGCGTTTGTTGTTTGCTTTTTTGTGTTACATAAATCTCAAATCAGAATAAAAATATATTTAAGAAATGGATTACGCCAGTGTGGTTAAAATAACGAAGCTCTTTATATCACTGAATACGTTTTGTATGTAAATGTTTAGAAATGTCATCAATTTCTATTCAACTGTTCAAATCAATTCAGTTTTTTATAAAACGTTGATTGCTAGCTTTTTATGTATGCGTCAATTACGAAACAACTGTAAATGAGTTTTTTCTGTACTTCATATAGTTTTTGTTTTTGCATTCTTCGCCATTAAAATTCACCAAATCAAACCTTAATAATTCATACGTTATTTAAGGTGTAATATAGAAGGACGATTTTTTAAATAACATGTCCTTTGACACGAAACAAAAAATAACTAAAACTGTTACGTTTCGTCTTATTAAAATGGAGCGAAACAATTAAAAGTACCATGCAATGTATCATTTAGCTACGTGTGTTTTGGTATGCACATTGTTGATGCCATTTCGATTCGAGTTTGGTATCAACTTGATTGGTTACCTTTCAAGTGGCATATAATTTTGAATATTACTGTTATACGCAAATTTAAATGTATTTACTAGTATTCAGCCTATTATTCTGCCCACAAGAGCTGTTATATTACTGAACATTCAAACAAAAATATTATTTAGTGTTATGATCACGCTCAATGAAAGTGATTTCAAGCACGTGACTTATTTCGAGGTAATTAGTGAGGTCGATGACCATAAATCACTGTCGGAACTGCAAGTGTTCTCAATAAATATAAATTATCAAATTCAAATGAAATTCCATCTTACTTTCATCTCCGAATTATCAAAGGCAACAAATCCAAATCAATTACATTTAAGTAATTGTTTGCGTAACATTAACTTAATACGTCAACATTATATAAGTACAAACTACGACGTGTAATTGATTATGAAAACATTTAGATTTGTCATGTTGGGTTATCTACGTATACATGTTGATGAAAATTAACTTCAAAGAATTTTTTTATTTTGAAATTCTCGGAAATATACTGCAACGGAACTTTAAAGTGCAAATAGCTCTAAATCTCATCACATGTTAGTACAAACATTTCATTCACATTGGTTTGATTCAAAGAGAGGCTATAATTAAACATTCGCAATAATGCTTGTCACACATTAAAATCCTACAAAGCAATCATCATCATCATCATCATCATCATCATCATCATCATCATCATCATCATCATCATCATCATCATCATCATAATCATCATCATTATCATCATCATTATCATCATCCTCATCATCATCATCATCATCAGCAGCAGCATCATCACATCATCATCATCACCACCACCTGCCGCGGGGGGGAAATGAGGGATGACGACAGAGAGATCCGCCGCCAGTCAGGTCATTATTAATCACATGTGTCTTTTCATGTCGTATGTGAAGGCATCAAAAACAAAGCATGACCATCTTTCATAAATTTGATTATTCATTAGTATTGCTTTTAATAATATGTATATTGGTTAAGCTTCAAAAACTCTTTATGTGGATATAAATTCGTTCCAAATTGATGTTTGTTAATTAACATTAAGAACAACAACAGACTTAAACAATCTCGACTTTGTTAAGCCGGTCATTCCCCTTCAAGTGCTATCTATTTTAAAATATCAAAAAGGTACTCAGCCCATGTNAAAAAAATAATAATAATATAGATGTGTCTCATGATTATTATATCTCAATTCTATTTTAATTTAATCTTGTCAAACATACTCAATTATTAAAAAAGCAATGAATATAGTGCAAACATGTACAAATGTTATAATTAGAGAGTAAGTAAAAAAAAATCCCCCCAAAAGGGAAACGCCGCTAAAATTCCCCCTGCTATGGGTAGCTTCCCCTAAAATGGATTGAGGGCCCTGATTGCATTATTAAAAGAAGCGCGAACATTTGCAATCTGTGTGAATGGACAGTTTGACGTCATCAAAGGAAAGCTACTTCCTGTCTGAAGCCATTAATCAACACTGTTCTCGCCGACAAAATTGGCTTTCTTTGTGTAGCAATCAACCCGCTGAACCAATCGTGTGTTTGTTACTCGATGGCAATGGTCTAGTTATGTAACAGCACGTGCTTAGCTCCGCCTTCTAATATTTTTCAGCGAACGGAGGTGGAGCTTAACAGGTAATTGAACACGTGTTTTACACAAGTTGAGTCTCGAATGGCAGTAATTACTCGACCTAAGCTTGGAAACAACGAATTATATTATTTTGGATTTTTCCGAGAAAGGACAATTAGTTTTGATTTACCAACTTCTTGTACAGTTCCTAACAATGGCGTACACGTGGTATAAACTTCGGGCCGTTTGCGATCTAAATCGAGACCGAATAGTGTTAAACAATATCGTTGTGGTCCACTCGCGATTTTTTTTTTTTTATAAAAAACTTTGATATTCGGGTAACCGGAAACAAACATGTTTTTTTTATTACGGCTAATTGAAAAACGTATGTGGAGTTTATAGCAAAGTTCTTGTTTTATTGTGAAAAATCGACTGAAAATGGCCTCCCGTCATAACTGACGTTTGGACGTCGAGAATTACACACTGCGATTTTGGGGTCATATTTGTGAAACTTTAAGCTGTTATGGATCTACTTGATGGTTTGTCATCAAATAAACGTTGTTTAATCATAGATTGAGGCTTCCTTCTGGCAACCACAACAACATTTGTGTGCATTATTTGATATTTCATGCTGTTCCATAGCATTATTAAATACACCTGTGAAATCATCGCTGGATACCTTTTCTTTTATTATAAATATAAGGACCAAATTTTTTTTTCAAGTACCTGTGGTTCACATATTTTATTGTTTGAAAAACTTGTTAGTAACTTAGTTCTTGTAGTTGGGTAATATAAGTTATAACGATCCTCAATGGTTTGCCCCTTAACAACCCCTTATTTCTAACTGCATCTTATATTTCATATGAATAATGACTTGCTTAAATAAGATTAATTAATGTTGTTTTGCAACATCCTTTTTTATTTTTTATCGAAAATCCGGCCATTGATTAACAATTTTTATATCATCTGCTTGGAGATTTCATTGCATTTTCAATAAGGCAATGGATTAATTTTTAAGATAAATAAAATCTGTACAATAATTATCATACATTCAAGTCACAAACTGAGTAAAAATGGTTTGAAGAGTGGGTAAATAGTTCATGTTTGTTTCCACAAAAGTCCCAGAACCATAACTTGCCTAATCATAATGTTACATGCTGAAATTCAAATTACTGGCCAGTCAACTACAAATTGGTACCCTGTCTGAAATGTTCATTTACCATGAGGAAAAGTATTCTGGATTTTTTCCCAGGTTCTTGTGCAGTTTTAGTGGCTTTATTCAAGCCTTGAAATGCTGACTGACTTTATTTTGAGACTGATATTGTTTTGTTATTGTGATTTACTGTGAACATAACATAGATGAGGTAACATTATAAAGTTATTACATAATTTCTAACTCTTTTGTACACAGGCCAGAAGATTTAAGATCATTATTTGGGAAATACGGTCCCTTGTCTGACGTATATGTTCCTGTAGACTACTACACAAGACGACCAAGAGGGTTTGCCTACATTCAATATCCTTATTAAGTTATTTGCTTGTTTGTAACATTTGTGGTATGCATTTTTAACCTGTTTTTATGTTCTTTTTGCTAGAAATTCGTAAAGATAAAGTCACAAAGTTCAAGTTCCGACACCACTTATGGCCCAAGCTAAAGGCAAAGTACAGTTTCAAGTACAGACAAAGCAATTGTTCCAAAGCTCTGCCAAGTACAGATATGTCACAGAGTCAGGGTTCAAGCAAGGTACAGTTACAGAAAGGAAGGACAAGATTCGCGAATGGCCATGCAATCTCAAGTTACCGCAAAGTTTAAATTTAATTAAAGGGATTTCAAGGCAAAGGTAGTCCGTGGAAATTCAAGGCAAAGATAAAGTCGATGGGGATTTCAAGCAACGGTACAGTTTAAATGGCAGTTTCAAGTCAAGGTAAAGTTCAAAATTGGCAGTTTCAAGTCATGGCAATGGACAAACAAGAATTATTTGTATTTCAACTCAACGCAAGGTTCATGGCAGTTTCATCTCAAGACAAAGATCAGACTGAGGTTGGGTTTGTCAAGTTGGTGGCAAGATCAAGTCTGTAACAAGAATACCAAACTAATTAGTGTCGTTCCATACAGACATTGATCACAGTTAACAGGGCGGTTCAAGTCAAGCAAGACAACAGGACTAATATCCTACATTTAAACAATGAAAAAGCAATTAACAGAAACAATCAAATTGATCCCTGTAGCCTTCCAAATTGGGCATACATGTGTCTTATAATAGAAATAAGTAATTAAAATTCAATGA
Organism: Dreissena rostriformis; assembly: GCA_007657795.1. NCBI lineage: Eukaryota > Metazoa > Mollusca > Bivalvia > Myida > Dreissenidae > Dreissena > Dreissena rostriformis. The sequence continues at coordinate 7,973 of VMBQ01014575.1, read as the reverse complement.
TTCGTTTTCTTAAACAAAAAACCCTCCCTTATATGCAAATAATGCAATCTTGCATCGTATTACAATTTTGAACTCTTGCTGTAAAGAACTACGCATTGTCAAAACTGACAACTTATTTAAACAAAACTTTTGTTAGATTTTCTCATTTTAAATCCATCAACATGTACTAAATTTATATACGGGTATGTGGAATTGCCTTACATACCTGGCTGATAACAACTTTCTAACTGGTTTTGTTTCATATTTTGTTTTGTAAAAAAAAAATGACAAAGATAAATTATTTAGATACTGTGTGACAAGTACATGAACATGAAAAAGATTATACCTTTGCTCAGGAAACCAACTTTTACTGATCTAAATATATAACCTCATTTCATGGTAATCATTGTCATCCATTCATTTGTTTTCTGCAAACACAAAGAGTGCCACACTATTGTCATTAAATTCTGTATAAAATATAAAATTAGAAAATATGTGTACTGTTACTGCTAACCTGAGTACAGGACTCCTTAACAGCAGTGTAGGTTTGAAGACCCGCGCGATGCTGATGACGCACTGTACAACCTCGACAGGACCAGGTTCTATGGGCGTGAGCTTGAGATTGAGTTCGCAAGAGGAGACAGGAAAAGTAAGTTTGTTCATTTTGTCTTTGCATGAACCACTGTTATTGGTGAACTTTTAAAGTCTAGATTACAAATTTGGCGTGAATGTAAATTTCTGTTTATTAAATAATGGCATGCCAGATAATTTGTTAATGGGCACATGAATTTAACATACACAAACTTGGGGATAAAATTTTACTAATTGTTGAAATGTTATTTTAACCTTGATTAAGTCATTTTATAATACACGTACATTTATCGTTATTTATGTTATAATGTATTTTATGAAAGCTTACAAAAAATGGGTATTTATTTCCCTGTATTTATTAAGATTTAAAAGAGAAATTGGCAATTTTTTCATCTGATTATTATACTACCGGAAATTTAAAATTATTTCACTGATTCACATAGAAATCAAACTATTTATCCCATCCCTTTCCTACTGTTCAGCACCCAATCAGATGAGAAGTAAGCAGACGGTCTAGACGATCGCCCTACAGAGGCAGTCGTCATGAGTTGCAGGCCTTTTCCTGACCATTTTGGGGAAAATGCAATTTCATGATTGGGTTTTTTTTGCACGAAAAGTCCACTGATTCAATAAAACTCTTCATAACAATTTAAATCAGAAGAACAAGATCATAAAAATTATAGTTATATATTTTGTTAGATGTAATTGAATTAAAATTAAGGTGTAACAATAATAATAAGAAACTCTTTCTAAAAAAAATAATAATTGGAAATTGGGGGAAAACTAATCAAATTGGGTATTTTCTCTACAATTTTGCTCTGGGAATGGTTATGTTTAAAGACCAGTAGATACACCAGGAAAAGGCCTGAGTTGTTTTATTTAATTTATATTAAATTTACGAAAAACATAAGTTACGGTATATTGAACATATACCAACTTCTTAAATAATGTTTTATTCAGTAGTGTGTAACCAATTTTGGTGCAAAAAATGAAATTGTTTAATGAAAACGGCGAAACAAATTACATGTAATGATTGTCCCTTGTGCATTTATGCAATTCTGACTTTAAAAAATTAAAAATTCTGACTTTGATTTTTGTTGTACATTGTATAAGAGCCACAGAATATGTGTCGTGTTCTGAGAAAACTGGGCAAAATGCTTGTGCGTAAATTGTCATCCCAGATTAGCCTGCGAAGTCCGCACAGGTTAATCAAGGATGACAATTTCCGCTTTTATGACATTTTTTGTTTAAAAGAAGTCTCTTCTAAGCAAAAATCCAATTTAGGCGGAAAGTGTCGTCCCTGATGAGCCTGTGCAGTCCGCAGGCTAATCTGGGATGACACTTTACGCACAAGCATTTTGCCCAGTTTTTTCAGAACACGACATATAAGATGCATCAGATTATAAGACACCCGAAACTTTTTTGTCTGATAAAAAGTTGCATCTTATACTCTGAAAAATATGTAAATTAAAACCAAATTCACTGATTCACATAAGAAATCAAAGTATTTATCACATCCCTTTCCTACCGTTCAGCGCCCAATCAGATGAGAGGTAAGGGAGAGAGATCTTCTAGACGGTCGCCCTACAGAGGCAGTCGTCATGACGACAGAAGACACAGGTCACACAGCAGAAGTCCCAGGTAAGAATGGGACAAGGCAATAAATATACCAATTCCAGAGTTTAAACAAACTTATTTTAGCACAATTGCATCGCAAGCCTTTGGCTTATTGAGATTATTATCTCAGCGATGTGATCGAGTCTTTTTCCTAGGTAAAACAAATACTTGCCTTAAGAGAGGATCTTGAGAACGCTCACCTTGTGGGGATTGAACACTATAAAAAATGTCATGTCAAATGGTTTATATTTTTACTGTACTTTTTTTTATAAATATAATGCAACTTACTTATACAGATTTTCATATTTAAAGTGCATTTTTTTTCCATCTGAGAATGTTAAATTTTAATATAAAAAAATAGAATAATAAGATTTATTACTCATTTACATTAATTCAATCCTTCCTTAGTTTGTAAAAAACCCTGGTCAAATTTACTTTTAAAATAATGTGTGTGTTTTTATTTACAGACGAAGATCACGATCCAGAAGTAATGACCGGAGGTATGAGTTTATTCTAGTTACATGTTCAGATAAAATGAAATAAGTCTTCTGGATAAACTTTAAAGGTCCAGTGTTTATTTGTGTTTCAAGACAGCTCAGTTCACTAATACACTTTCACAGAATCTTCACCAAACTTTCGATATATTGGTAGCAGTTTTTTTTAAACATGCATATATTTCAGTCCATAAACTTCCTAAAAATGTTTGAAATATGTTGAATTGGCAGCTGAAGTAAGCAAATTAACGTAAGAAAGTTTTTTATAATTATAAATGTATGGTTAATAAATATTTGGTCTATATAACATGGTCAATAAATATCTTAGTGTACCTGTGCTTATTGCTATTCTGTAAAACTAATAAAAAAAGGTCTTGTCAAAACCTTATTTATGCTTAGAATAATCCTTGATAAAAACTTGGATCAGAATATTTTATTGTTTAGTATATATTTACTGATTGAGAGCTGTGTGTCTCTTGCAGATACAGGTCTAGATCTGGGAGCTATGAGTATGGGAGGTGGGTGGTGCATTGTCTTTCTAGCAGTCTATATTAACACTTGAAAATGTTGTACAAACAACTGTGGCAACAGTTCTTAATGAGGCAAAAGTTAAATGAATGAGCACAGAAACTAGCAATAAGTAACCTAAATCTTTTACACATCAATTATACTCTTCTTAACTGACAGAAATGTTAGTGTTAAAATAACAGTTAAAATTCCAACATACATGTACATTAAGTACTAGAAGCTATGCATGGAAAGAAATCAGAAATCTGAACTCCTTACCCCTTTTACAACTAAACCCTACTTGATCTTGCTATCAATAGTATCATGATATGTTCTGTGTTTCAGCAAGCGATCCCGCTCCAGNACACAGTTAGAATTTGTAATAGGGAGTGGATATATTGGAGTCGCACTGTCAGTTGATTTGTCTGTCTAGAATGTTATTAGTGGAGCATACAACTTTCACTTTTTGTAAGCAATATTATTGAAATTTAAAACAAACATGAATGGTAAAAGTGGAATACACTTTGCATCTCCAGTGAGCTACACATTCCTGAGTTATGTGCCATTGAACATTACTTACAAATCATGCTGGGTCACCTTTTTATGCCCCCGCCCCTGGTAGGGTGGCATATAGCAGTTGAACTGTCAGTCTGTCTGTCCGTCCATCCGAAACCTTTAACGTTTGCCATAACTTTTGCAATATTGAAGATAGCAACTTTATATTTGGCATGCATGTGTATCTCATGGAGCTGCACATTTTGAGTGGTGAAAGGTCAAGGTCATCCTTCAAGGTCAAAGGTCAAAAAACATAATCCAAGGGAAGTAATAAGCTTTAAAAGGAAGTTAATTTCTTAACCTGCCAAATGATATATGGAAATTTTATATCAAAGCAGCGCAGTAGGGGGCATTGTGTTTCTGACAAACACATCTCTTGTTAACAATGTTCTAGTTTAATCAATTTTCATTTTAGCTTCACTCAGTGAAAAGGGGGTTTTATGCATGTGCATAAAGTGTCCCAGATTAACCTGTGCATTCCGCACTTGCTAATCAGGAACGACACTTTCTGTCAAAACTGGATTTAAATCAAAAAAAGTCTTCCTTTGAACCAAAAATACAATATAAGCAGAAAGTGTCGTCCCTGATGAGCCTATACGGATGACACTTTACGCACATGCATTACACCCCCTTTTCTTAGAGCGTGTCTCATATATTAAGTAATTACTCCATGATGCTGTTCTGTGTTTCAGGGGTTCCACCAGTCGAGCCAGGAAGTCGTACACTCGGTCACGGAGCCACTCCAGGTACCGCTACCCTCCCAGTCCCCACCACGTCATGTGGACAGACAATTACTGAAGTCAACCAATCATTTACGGCCCCCACATCATGTCCAACACATATTGACGTGAACTTGTATTGTTATGTCACTTATCATGAAATTAATTGTGAATTTTTGTCAATAACATTGATTTGAATTGTATGTAAAGTATTCTGTTTGAGTTGATTGTTATGTTTAAGTCCTTACCATTTGGACTTGGCTTGTTGGGAATACAAATCTAAAGATCATGAGTAACAGGGTGCAATTACAAGTCCAGCAACATAGCAAGGACGCGGATTGGTAATAAACTTATTTAAATGGCCATTCCCACTAAACGCTGATGTGCACTTTGTACTGGTAAAAACCTGGGTATCCTGAAAAAGTGTGGGTTTGGTTAATTGACTGCCTTGAAATGACTGCAATATATCATTAAAAACAGTAAAAACAAATCCAGGATTATTTTATTTTTTTTTACAGTTTAACATTAGTAAAATTGTATTCATTTCATAAAGCTTATGAAATTTTATGTGTTTGTCTGTCCAGAACGATACTCAGGATCTTTGTTTATACTATATCTAACTGCTGTGAATAATATTTACATCTGAGTCACAAATGGGTGTAGTCAGAAAGAACTAACGGAAGCTGCACATACAAAAAGTAGAATTGTTATGATTGGCATCTTTGTCCCTGTCTAATTAAGGCAAAGTTTCATGCTGTCTGAATAAAGAAGATAAAACAGTTGGTTATAAATTCATTAACTGGCATCAGTTAGAATGGGTACTTGTACAATATCTTACCAATGCAAAGCGTGTGTAGGTTAACTGATGATATGACTGATAAACTGTTGAAAACGAATCATCCAAATAACAATTACAAATAGGAACACATTCAATTGCCAGGATGTACATCAGTATGATTTCCTATTGTAGGTCAAGGTCATACACCCACTCTAGATCTAAGTCGCCCGGTCCTCGCGTTGACAGGGAAGAACCCGTGCCGCGCAGCAGAAGCCGCACCCCCGACCCATGAAAACCACGTCTGGGACATGGTCTGCATCAACGTTGAACAAACTCATCGTCAGCTGAACATTTTATTCACAATATGAAACAAGACATCATCTTGTGTTTTATTTTGAATTACACTTTGTTATTACAAGTTTCACAAACATGATCCACAATTGTTTTCTGACACTTAGTGTTTTGTTTTGTATGACTGGTTGGCTTTGTTATTACAAGTTGCACAGAACTGAATCCAAAACAGGTTTCCAAAGTCATTTAGTGTTCGTTTTGTATTACATTTGTTCTTAAAATCATATAAAAAATCATATACATGCTCATTGTTTTCATCTCTTTGTAACTTCATGTTATTACGTAGTAGAAGTTGCCTAGATCAGTTAAGTGATCAGAAACACATGAGATTAATATTTCCTATGTAATGATATGAATGTATTCACTTTAATTTTTGGGGTTGATGACAGCTATATCAATCTAATTTTAATGATTTTAAGAGTTTTGAATCGATAAGCTAAGCAAAAATTATTAGCAGTGTTTACAAGAAGTATCTACACTGCAATTTTTTTTTCTAGAAAAAATTATTTGAATGTGTTTTTTGTGTGTTTTTACTTCAGCATTCTTTTTTCTGCAAGTATCAATAACATACTAATACTGATAAAAAATATCTGACAGAATCAATAACATACTAATACTGGTAACATTTTATTCTTATTTTTTAATTTAGGAATCGTTTTTTATTTATGCATTATCATATTATGCAGGTACAATGTCTTACAGACTGATAGTGAACAAAGGGAAAGGTGTTTGGAATGCTTTTATTCAGATAGTAGGATATCTATCATGTGTATATGGGCCTATTTTAATTTCATACGGTGAATGGGTGGAGAATACCATTGAATGATAATGCTATCAGCTCACTTTAGTTCAAGTGAAATGATAAGGTTAGAACAGTTGACTGGTTAAATGCCAAGTTTAAGGTGAACAATTTTTATATAAAAAATCAGAACAGTATGCAAATTAAATCATTGTCCCTGTAAAATTAGAAATGTTCAACAATAGAACGATACAAATGATAAAACTCAACAAAATAGTATCATTTAGTGACATCAATGCAAAACATAAGATATTCTAGTGCCTCTGCCAATAGGTATAATAACAATCAATAAAGGATAATACTATCTTACAAATAAGTGATCCAATATCCACTATATTTATACAATTATTTATGAATACCGGTAGTTTGTGAACAAATACTGAACAGAACCTTCTTCATAATTGTGCTGCTTTTGTAGAACAGAATTTACCCACCGATGTGCGTATTGTCCATATGAGCATATCTGATTTCTTTTTTTTTTTCCAGAAATATGCATGGAAATTATGTATATTTCATTTCACAGTGAATATTGGTTAACAGAATTTTGTAAACCTTGTTTTATGGCAGTACTAACTTTTTTTATCCAATTGTTTTGTTAAACCTTATTATTCTATATTTGTTTTACCCGGTACAAGAGTTTTTCATTATGTTGACTAATTCTATGTGCCTGTGAAAGTAACGTATGCATATAACAGTATTCTTCTTATTGTATATATTTTATTCTTAGTGTGAAAAACAGTAAAACTTTTAAATGGCGGATCAACACATTGCTAGTAGCAGTTTTTCAACAATAAACATACATCATTTATGTAACTTGGCAGGATGAGTTTAAAAAAGCAAACTAATGATCATTTTAAAGTTATTTTGATCCATGTTGGATAAACTTTTAAATGACATTAAAATCATTTTGAACTGGAAACTTGTTTGTTATTTCTTGTGGGTTGGGTTAGTCACTAATGCGATGAAGTTTAGAGTACTAGATCGTTTAATAATAATACCAGCATATACCACTGAATAAAGACCTGTAATTTTAAAGATATATATTGATAAGTAAAAACACCTGTAAAAGCCCATTTTATGTTTTATTGTTAACTGTGAAAGATTTTATAACGAATGTACCTACAGGCTAAGGCTTCAGAACAGTAATCGTGTTACATGGTATGTACCAGTGGGTTTCGGTATGAAAAGGCATTATGTTGGCATAACGTCCTCTTATCACTTCGCTCACGAAAAAAATGTGATGGTGTGTTGCATGGAAGAAGCACCTGGCTACCTTACATTACAAGTCAGAAAGAGCACTTTATTGCCATATTAAAAGGACTTATCCTTACTATCTATGCATTCAAGAAAAAAATATCAAATATTTTTTTCTGTAAACCAGACAGAGAAAGGTCCCAAAGCAAAGCATAGTAAAAAATAGATCTTTAAATTGGATGAGATTTATCAAAATAATTTTGCCTTTCATAATTAAGAGGTCAATAAAAAGAATTATTGTGTTTTTATGATGTTCAGTCATTATGCAACATGGGGAAACAATAATTAAGTTATTTAAGGGGTGTTGCTGCAGTTTTGCTGATTTTTTT
>VMBQ01014573.1:0-11066 GCA_007657795.1 Dreissena rostriformis | reverse complement strand
TACAGTCAAATTACCATAACCGGATCAGTAGCGTAATAAAGTTGTTCTGGTGAAAAACAATAAATGTTTTGAGACTTCTTTTACACCAGTTTGATTAAATATTACCTTTGCTTACTGATTCAGCACATAGTCTTATTTTTAAACGCAGGCAAAATGTATTTGTGATACCTTTTTTTCGCCGCAGAATTCATGCATTAACGGATCAGTTGTAGCCATAACGGATCACGTGATCGAAACCACTCAGGGGGCATCTAACACGCTATTTGAACTGTCGAAACATGAATTGTGTTGTTTACAATGACCAAGTTAAATTGCCTGTTATAAATTATATTCATTTGTTTTTGTTATTAATTGTTTTCTATATGTGATCTTGTATCTACACTTTACGCATGGTGTTCTTGTGTGAATTATCTGTTGAAAATCCTAAATACAATGCAGATCGAAAAGATATGGGCATCTTATAAACCATGTTAATTGTTTGAATCATATCTAATCATCGATATTGAACATGGCACATAAATAAAACATTAAGATTGAGATCATTTATTGAAAGAATCAACAAGATTTGCATATATTTTAATTTAATATGTTATCAATACGCATATTATCACACTTGATCCGTTATCGCCCTAATTCTTCTTTTCATTTAATATGTTGCAAAATCTTAAACACGAATCAAAACTGAAATGGACTTTTGCAGACAGAAAGACTACTAAATGGCCTTTAAATTAATGCGTAAACTTCTAACTTTCCAACAGAGTTATAGCACGTGGCCGCGAATAATGTTCAACCTCGATTTGGAAACGAAACAGAGGTCAACAAAGTCGTATATACATGTCAGCAAAACATACCGAAATGTTTGACAAAGAGTAGCACCGATAACGACTCAATCAATGCGTTTTAAAGAACAGGCCTTGAAGATGCTGTGTGCAAAATATCATCTAAAACTGTCAACTTTTTATCGCGATACGCAGTCTTAAACATCAAAGTGATGTTGATTTCGTAGATTTATCTTCACCATCAAAACGGCCTCTTGGTCGAACTCTAACTCGCCTAGTGCGGATAGACGTCAAATTATACTTCGTAATGAAATTGGGGAACGGATGAAAATGATCATGATGATTATGGAAACGACGACTGGAACTATTTTGCGCTGCAAAAAAAAATCTGTCGTTTATTCATGAATTGATATTTAAAAATGTGATCCTTGCGCATACCTTAATTTTATTTTTCACTCCTAAAATGAGGCCCTATTGTTCACAGCTGTGTGAAAATATTATCTGTGAAACAAATGTCCAAAAATACCGATCTGAATAATGGTTTATAAAAACTTTGTAGCACAAATAAATAACATTAAAAAATGTAGTTATTTTCGTTGATGTCTGTTTACAAAAAAGTTATGAAAACATGTTTTGCACAAAGAAAATAGTTAAAAACATACAAAACAATAGAACTATACGTACACTCCATATAAGTTATGCACGAATTAAAATACTAACGTGACCCAGATCCGGATGATAAAGAAGAAATGGTACATTAAACTTTGATGCCACAACGAGTGGATCCTCCTTCATAGTCACTGCTTTTCCCGATCTAAACGGCTCACATGTCCCCCTGGGCTCGTCCCTAATCAAATAATGGTTGGGCTGGCCAGATTTTAAAGTCCCATACACGAAAATCAACATTTTTGACATTCTCTAGCCTTCACTACATGGAAACTGTATTGTTAAAGAAATACATTAACCTTTAACATCAGTCAGGCCTGTAGCCAGTGTTTTAAAAAGGGTGGTGCGAATTTTCCCATCAACGATTGTTCTTGAGCAGCGAAGTTGCGAAGGGGGGAGGGTGTTCACCTCCTGCAAGCGGGGGATTTGGAGATCCTCCCCCTAAAACTGTTTGAACATGAAACGTAAAATCCTGCATTCTGGTGACTTTTTATCTGTATTTAGAGACTGAAGTTATAGAGCATTTTTATATGAGATTTCACTTTCATTGACCATTCTCAGTGACTGATCGACATGTATATGATATAACATGCATGTATTCCCCACTACCGTTTTTCAAACACCAACTTGTTCGATCAGTCACGGAAATACATTATTTTATACGGTGTTTAACCCGACACAAGTATGCGCGCACACACTTTGTTTACACATGCAACAACACATTTATAGAATGTAAAATCAACAATAAGAACGGTATAAAATATCATCGTGTATTGGAATCTTGGAATCTTGATAAAATTGGTGTATTTTACCATTCCAAAATTCTACCATTCATAAATCAAGCAAATTAAAAGGAAATATTTGACTTTGTTTTCAAAACAATCGTTTGTCTGCTACTATGGATAGTACCAGAGGCCTAGCATATTGCTCTAAATGTGTTTAATGTATTGTACAACAAACACTGATTAACAAAACTGGGTTTATCTTATCTGCATCAATACTAAACAGAAATCAAAATGGTATAACTGGTTACTTTTTTAAAAACTATTTTTAACAAATAAGTTGTCTTTTCTAAACGAATTTCAGAAACATATAACAATTAAGCCTTCATAAGGACCCTATAACCACTAACTACTGCCCCTACGGTCTCAAAGTCCTTAAAAGTGGATTCATGTATACCAGGACGTTGAAGAAAAAGATGGACTAATATGTCCTTTATGCTCAAGATCCGTCACATTTAATGAACATTTAACGTCCGGCTTCTTAGATCTTCTCACATTTTGCTGTCAAAACTTGTGTTGATTTCAACAACTCTATGGTTAAAAATTGTAAATAAAAATCACGCGCTATCCTGGAAATTACTTCATCGAGAAATTAGTTAAATGGTGACCTGTCGATAGCCTATTGAAATCAATATTATTGTTACGCTTAAAAACGAAGACTCACTGGATTCCGGGAAAAGATAAATAACCGTTTTTGATTCGAATATTGTTGGGTGCAACTTATTTTAGTGCAAATTATTTTGTTTTACTCGTGGAAAAATGTTGGGTGCGAACGCACCCCCCCCCACCCCTCTGGATACGGGTATGTCAGTGTCACATATAAGGCGCCACATTTGAATCGACTTACACTTAATGATATTACCTTAGTCCGTGGCTGTTATTTAACTTCGTGGATTTTGTATACCCCGGTCATTTTCACTATCTAAGTTCGCAGATAGGAATTCTTCGTTGATTTGTAATATTCTGCACTATCGTAAAAATATCTTAGTAAGCTCGATTGGTCATGGTCGGCTAAGTTACTACTTAAAAGAACCCCGGTTAATATTAACTATACTACAAAGTACCCTGGGTACGGAAAACGTAACCCGGTGTATGGCCGGGTGTCTTTTAGCGTAGTTTCCGTACCCGGGGCACAGTGTAGTATACCTAAGAGTACCCGGGGTACTTTAAAGTAGTAACTGAGTCGACAACGACCAATTGAGCTTTACTACGGGGATTTGGAACCGTCGTCGATTTGGTATAATATTCTATTTTCTTAACCCTTTGCATGCTAGGAAATTTGTCGTGTGCTAAAATGTTGTCTGCTAAATTTCTAAAATTAGCATTTTTTTCGATTTTTTTTCAAAGAATACTATCAGAATAGCAAACAGTTTGAATCCTGATGAGACGCCACGTTGTGTGGCGTCTGATCTGGATCCAAACTGTTTGCAAAGGCCTTCAAAATCCGGTCCCAGCGCTCAAAGGGTTAACCATTTGTTGATATGTGCATGATTGTGTTGAGGGAAGAAAGACCGCTATCAGTTTCGAGATTAAGAGAATCACATGGACATCCAATATTTAAAAACAACAACATTTACAATTGCACGTATAGACGAATGCAAGTCGGGGAGGCACATATGTTGTACATAAATACAACTAATAATTAAAGATTAATAAATAATAATTAAAATTGCATTTGCATTCGTCTTAACCCTAGTAATAGCCCCGGGTCAAGAAAACTTTTCTTGTGCAAAATTTATTTTCTATAAATAGTATTAAATAAATGCATATTATATATGTAGCCGTTCCTATGTATATAAACATAATTGTAATAAAAACATTCATATACAACACATATAACAAAAACACCGGTTCTAGTAAACTTCAAGATCAGTTAAAGTAAACATTACGTCAATAACAACACTATAAGGAGGAGATGGTTTATAAAACATTTTTTAAATGTTCCCAGCATATTAGTTTATCTTGAATACCATGTAATATTTTAATTACATAAATATCTTGGTTTAAAATGTAACGGCTGTTAACTTTAGTGGCTGTGGAAGTTTTTGGCATAGGTGTCCTTCGCATTTCATTAAACAATGTTCCTTATACACAAACACTGATTGTAATTACAATTAGGAATAACTAAACATAACACGATGTAAGAAGACTTTATAAAATACTTGAGCATTTAATAATAGCATTAAAATCGAGAACAACAACAAACGCACACAGCAGGGACGGTATTCATAAAGCGCCTAAGGTTTAAGGAGAACATTTCCTTAGTTATCTACCAATTTTCCTAAGGTAAGGATTTCCTTAACTTTCGTATTCATAAAGAACCTTCGGTTATAACTTATTGTAAGATTTAACCCTAAATCCTATGTCAAAGTTATCCGATTTCGTCTGTGCAACTTCTAAGGGAAAAATTACTGTCCTAAGGATTTTCCTAAGTTTAAGATTTTGATGAATAAAAACTGAGGAAATTTCTTAAATTTAAGTGAAAAAGCGCAAACAAACTTAGGAAATTATTTGGTTACCTAAGGTAAGTTTTCACCTTAGACGCTTTAATAATACCGGCCCTGGCCTACACAATCATTGTATGGGTTTTTCATGGCCCGTGTGAACCTCATGCCAGTATTTTAAGGTCCCTGCTGCTCTGTCTTTGGGTGGTACGTATCTCTTGCCTAAAACATTGTTTGCGTAACTTTTGAGAAACGGTAAATCAAGCATATACGGTCGGAATTTCACGAGGAAGTACGCCTGTGCCTCCACTTCCGGACCGGAAGTATCATCCAATGTCACGTTGACGTTGCAACGTTCGTAAAAATCCGGATGGTTTTCCAAGCCGTCGAGAATCTCGAGTCTGGTCTTGTCTACTTCATAGAGCTCGCCTTCGACATGCTGCAAATATAGGGTATAGTATAACTTCAGCGCGCTGTAATATAGAATATATTACAACTTTGGCGGGCGTCAAGTATAGGGTTTAGTATAACTTCGATATGCTGCAAGTATAGGGTATAGTATAACTTCAGCACGCTGTAATATAGGATATATTAAAACTTATTAAGGCGACAAGTATAGGGTTTAGTATAACTTCGGTATGCTGCAAGAATAGGATATAGTATAACTTCAGCACGCTGTAATATAGGATATATTAAAACTTCGGCGGGCGACAAGTATATGGTATAGTATAACTTTGATATGCTGCAAGTATAGGATTTAGTATATCTTTGATATGCTGCAAGTAAAGGGTATAGTATAACTTTGATATGCTACAAGTATATGATTTAGTATATCTTTGATATGCTGCAAGTAAAGGGTATAGTATAACTTTGATATGCTGCAAGTATAGGGTATAGTATAACTTCGGTATGCTGCAAGTATAGGGTATATAATTACTTCGACATGCTGCATTTATAGGGTATAGTATAACTTCGGCATGCTGCAAGTATAGGGTAGAGTATCAATCTACATGCAGAGTTTTCGTTCCTTTCTCTCAAATACACGACTGAAGTGTGACCGTGGTGCAAGAGATTGGTATTGGTACTTCGATATGATGCAATTATAGGGCATAGTATAACTTCGGGATGCTGCAACTATAGGTTATAGTATCGCTTCGACATGATGCAATTAAAGGGCATAGTATAACTTCGGGATGCTGCAACTATAGGTTATAGTATCGCTTCGAAATAATGCAATTATAGGGCATAGTATAACTTCGGGATGCTGCAAGTATAAGTTATAGAATCGCTTCGACATGATGCAATTATAGGGCATAGTATAACTTCGGGATGCTGCAACTATAGGTTATAGTATCGCTTCGAAATAATGCAATTATAGGGTATAGAATAACTTCGGGATGCTGCAACTATAGGTTATAGTATCGCTTCGATATGATGCAATTATAGGGTATAGAATAACTCCGATATGCTGCAAGTATAGGGAAAAGAATAACTGCGGAACGCTGAAAGTATAGGGAATCTTGTTATCAACATAGTTCAGTGTCTTTAAAGTAACGTAACTCCAGGTGTTAAAAACCTTTGCTTTGAAGGTATCATTAGGTATGCATAAAGGGCAAACCTAAGAATAAAGAATTCACAAAGAAATCTGATTTATAATCCCTGTTGAGGGTTACTTTTTTTCCTTTTTTTTTAAAATTGTTTTCTTGTTGTTTTTTTTTACTGGAGATTTTTAGTTCAAATGTTTAAATTTATCAATATAAAGCATTTAAAGCATTTAAAAACAAGCTTCAATACATGCCAACATCTGTTGGACGGCCCCTTTACACACTTATTTGTCCTATTCAACTGACATCAATCGTCTTTCTGCAACTACAAATACAACTGAAAAATGCTAGAATCGTTTGTGAAATAAAGTTATATACATTGTATTCAGGTTGAATTTGTTGTAGTCTAGCCGGTGTAATTAATATAACGTAAGGCGTATGTGGCCACATGTTAATTCATTCATATCCAAGCTACTACAAGTGTACACCAAACTATGAAGCATAATCATATAAATACAAGATTAACAGTAGAGGCAACTCTTACGGGATCTAGTATGTAGTATAACACAGTAATGCCCATTTCTTATGGAAGGGTTTATCCGCCAGTACATGCATATTGCCAAATGGCAATTACATATTGCTTAATGGCAATTGTTTATTGCTTATTGACAACTACATTTTAATATATTAAAACTTGCATTTGAATTCTGTTACAATACAACTGTATTTGTGTTTCTTGCATTTGCTGTATAAACAATGCATTATGCATGCGCCTTAATGCTAATGTTTATAGAAGGGAAAATCCACAAGTCCATTCATGTTGCTAAATGACAATTGAATATTGCTTAATGACAAGTGCATATTGCTTAATTACANATATGGAAGGGTTTATCCGCCAGTACATGCATATTGCTAAATGGCAATTGCATATTGCTTAATGGCAATTGTTTATTGCTTATTGACAACTACATTTTAATATATTAAAACTTGCATTTGAATTCTGTTACAATACAACTGTATTTGTGTTTCTTGCATTTGCTGTATAAACAATGCATTATGCATGCGCCTTAATGCTAATGTTTATAGAAGGGAAAATCCACAAGTCCATTCATGTTGCTAAATGACAATTGAATATTGCTTAATGACAAGTGCATATTGCTTAATTACAACTCCATGTTGACAAATTACAATTGCATGTTGATATATGACAAATGCTTTTTCTATAATGCTATTCGTTACCAACATAATGTTTGTACATTTCAACTTTACACTAATGATTACACTAGCAATTACACTAGTAATTACACTAGTAATTCAACAAGACGAAAGCAATAAGCACTAAGCATGTTGCAAGTCATGACGCAACATGAAGTTAATCCAGTGCGACATGACAATTTGTAATGTGTAATTCATATAAAGCGGAGAACCAGAAATATCGGGATTATTAACCCGAATCGGGATTATGTGTCGCCATCGTACTGTCGCATTGTCGCCTTCTGGATTTTAATGTGTAACCACGATGGCCTAACGGTATTCCGTAGGTTGCTAATTACCTACATATGGTTTTGATAAACATTGGAGATTCGCTTAGAGTGGTCTTTCTTAAACTGTCGAGTTACATCCGGGTCATATTTTTCCGCGCCATTTTTGAATTGCTTAAAATTTCGTGACCGATGTAACAACGGTAAATGAAAATCTTATGTAGGCCTCTTAGCTGAAATACAAGCAAAAATGCACGGCTGCATCGCACTTTGGTGTCCACCCAACTTTGATGTTCGACAACTAAGTGCACACTTTACGCATTTGATTATTAAGTTATCATGATGATGACGAATGATGATGATGATAAAAGCGAACGCACTTTGGTAGTGAGTACGAAAATAGGTTAACCTCAAAGTACGATTATACAATACAGTTTTAAAAAGCACGTTCGCGGAAGACATGACAGCTGTTAGATAAAATCAACCCAAGAATGTTAATGCGGTAGTTTGCATAATATTCAAAACTAAAAACACTTTTTCACTTTAGGGACCGTCCATTAAGTATGTCACGCTAGTTTTGACCATTTTTAACCCCTGTCACAAATTGTCACAAATCTCGGACCCCGCCCCCTTAAAGTACGTCACACTTTGGAACAATTTAACACATAATTAAATTAAAGCGATAACACACTTCACTATTTAATTGTATTAAAATATAGAATGTCAACTTAAAAGCACGATCACATTATTAAAATGACTTTAGAAGTAAAATAGTTAACAGTTTTCACAGTTCTTCATTGAAGCAGTAACTCAATCTTGGTTTAATTTGAAAACAAAAATTGCAAAAATTAGACTTGACAGTTATATACTACATGTGTGACATCACACACGGCCTGACCCCCCTCCTCCTGTCACAAACTGTCACACTTGTGTACACCCTGCTCACCCCTGCAGCGTTTCGTACTTTATGGACGGCCCATTACGTACGGTACTTACAGCATGTGTATGGTATACATGTATATAAATTTATGTTTGTATCAGCATTCAAAAAAACGACATCACGCCTCTCGTCTAAATACTGAATGAATTATTGTTTATTGCAGGACAGGTCAACGGTTATCGCCACTTATGCTTGGTGTGGGTTCTCCAATCTTTCGTCGATAGGAATCATGATAGGTTCCGAAATAACCCAGGTCGTTGTAAGGTTTATTATAGCCGGGAATGTTTCGAGTTTTTTGACCGCCTGTATTGCTAATGTGTTCGCATTTGCCTTTATTGAAAGTGAATAATGTATTACAATGATCGCGTTCAAGGTCTTCGTATGCCACAAGCAGAGTTTCTTTGTGTAGACAAAGGATTTTTTTTTAAATATGTAATGTCTACACAACAAGAAAAAACAAGATCTCATATGAAATATTGATCACATTGTAATTGCATTCAATGTTGTAAAATTTTGCCAGATTTCACATATCTTCTGTATCGGTTCTAATATATTGTTCATAATCGGTCTTGTGGTATAATTCATAAGCATAAGCTATATATTAGCTAATTAAAATATCTATGTCATATTTGGTATACGTCAACAATGTTCTTTATAAAGCTCGAACAAATTCTATAATTACAGTAATAATAATAATAATAATAATAATAATAATAATAATAATAATAATAATAATAATAATAATATAATAATAATAATAATAATAATAATAGCTTTATTTCATGAAGAATTCACATTAAGAAGTAATTTCTTTTTTACGATGTGGTCTTCAGTAACATAAAACAAGTATATATTTTGAAACATGCAAACGAACATACAATGTACAAGGGAAAAAAATGAACTATACAGTTAAATGTCATAATTACTTCCTTATCAATTCCGACGACGTGGACGACGACGAAGACAACGACGACGACGATGATGATGATGATGACGATGATGATGATGATTTTGATTATACAAAATATGCAAAATATGATACAAAAATCAATCTTTCAAAATAAATCATATCAGACACATCACAACACAGTATAACATAGAACATTAACATAGAAAAAAAAGAATCATGTCAGAATCATGCTTAATAAACTCATACTATTTACAACGTAGAAGCTATCACTGAAGTAATTTATATTATACGAAATATATTATACTTTTTGAAATATATGTTATATTAAATTAAGATTAAGGAATCCGGCTTGTATTAAAGTATGTATCAATATATTTATTTGAAATGATAGCAACAAATTATGTTTAAGCATTTTATTTATTTATTTATTTAAAAGGACTTTTGTACGATGTGAATGAGTAAATCGTAAGTCTCAAAACAGTTTGCCTGAATCTGGACAGGCCATGGACCAAGATATAAAATGCATTTCAACAGAGAGCTCTTATCAAATGAGCCTCGTTCTGGGAAAACCGGTCTTAATTCATGTACGTTAAGGGTTGTAGCAGATTAGCCTATGCAGTCCGCAAAGGCTAATCAGGAACGAACCTCTCCACCAAACTGATATTTGTTTAGAAGAAACCTTGTTTCATCCAAAAATTCCGTAAAAGCGGAAATTGTCGTCCCTGATTAGCCTGTGTGGACTGCAAAGGCTAATAGAAGACGATATTTTACGCACATGTATTGAGCGCATTTTCCCCATAACTTGGCTGAATAAAGTGCATATGACTGAATATTGTGATTCACGGAGATGCAGTACGTGTCATTTTCACGTTCGACATCTAGGATTGAACTTTTTGGTGTGGATTTCGAATGTGTGTAACATGTTGATGTTTTCATGAAACCATAATGGTGTTAATTCATGTTGTTTGATAGTCATACATAAGAACATCTCAGTTTGTAAAATGATTTATAACATTCTTGCAATTAGTTTTTGTTTGAATGTAAAACTATTTGCTGACTGTTTATGATATAACATGAGAACTATAATTATTTATCTTGTGCTCATGTTTGAACATTCGTTTTACAAAATATTAACACGTAGTTTTACAGTAATTAAGCAGATCTGCATATATGTTTTTTTAAATAAAATTGAGCCTCGCTCTGTGAAAAGGGGGCTTAATGCATGTGCGTTGATTGTCGACCCAGATTAGCCTGTGCAGTCTGCACAGGCTAATCACGGACGACAAATTCCGCCTTAACTGAATTTTCGTCAAAAAAGTCTTCATTTAAACGAAAAATGCAATGAAAGAGGAAAGTATTGTCCTTGATTAGCCCACGCGGACTGCATAAGTCAATCTGGGACGACACTTTTCGCACATGCATTTAACCTCCTTTTCACAGAGTGAGGCTCAATTATATCCATATGCGTCATTAATTTAACAAAAAACAAGATGTGTTTGTGAAACACTATGTCCCCTTTT
>VMBQ01014571.1:0-10985 GCA_007657795.1 Dreissena rostriformis | reverse complement strand
CTTAGCTTCTCGGGTAAATATTCATGGGCCAAATATTATAGCTGTAGTTTTGCCATGAATACGGAACCAGAGGAGCATATATTATTGCCAACAAAACATGTAAATAAATTGATATTCTCGTTGTTTCCGAAATAAAATTGATCAATGAATCATTCTGTAGTTGGTGGCTTGACGTAGGTCTCCTATCACCGGTAATTATTACTTGTAGATAAACTCAATAGTTTATGCAATTTTGGTTATTAGTTTGTGAGACAGTATAAATGAGCCAGCCAAAGTATACCATTAACGCAATTATATAGGATCTTGTCCTTTCATATCATACTTTATCAAACGAATTAAGGATGTTATAAGTAAGCGAGCCATTGGCAAGCTTACTAACCGATTTCCTGGACGAGCTAACTTTATATCGTTATGGAATGACGACGAGAGTCATATATGTTTTATCAAATGGTTTTACAAGAGCAAATACAATTAATATTAAAGTAAACGACATATAACACCGGAAAGATGTTTAAACTGAGTGACGTCACTTGACTTTGCAACGTCATTTCAGAATGAAGAATAATAAACTTGATTGGTTAATCAAAAAAGTAGCCCATCAACACGCTAACAAATCGAACGTACACATGTTTGTTTACGATAAACAATTATTTGATTGGTTATATAATGTTGAAGACAGTACGTAGCATGTAAACAAACAATATTAAAAGCTTTAGATTTCTGAAACTTACAGGTCTAAATTAATGACGATTATCCATAACACCTCTCTAATTGCTTCCACCATTTTTTGTTTCACAAATCAATAACGTCACAGGTTTTTTTATCTGATTTTTGGTAAAGACCTTGCCTTTTTTAGGGGCAAAAAAAATGCGCGAAACGCCTAATTATTTTGGGAAATAATGAAAGTCTTAAATAATCAATTCAACATATTTTACTGTTTTCAAACAAATTCGAGGCAACAGATAATTTAATTATACAATATTTTTCTACACGGGATCAGGTTAACTTGTATAATGAGATNAAGATTTGTTCATTGTTATTTATAAAAACTAATATGGTTCTATTACCACAATTCTTAGCCCTGCTAAAAATACAAATTTGGCTAGGCTATGATAAGAAACTCCTTGTGGCTCTTACGTAAAACTTACGATTTACAACAATTGAGAAAAGACACCACTTTGACACCATGTTGCATAGGAATCTTATTGTATATATCAACATTGTCGAAACAGTAAGTTTGACAAATGTTTAGTACCATACATATAAATGGACACTCTTTATCGAGACAGATTTATATGTACCAAAACAATGGCAAGGGTAAGAAGAACCTCTGTAAGGCATCCAGAGCAGAACAGAACAGTACTTTATTCGTTTTCACAGGTTTCAAAACAATCACATTTTGTAATAACATGTGGGATTATTTATAAGAGAATTACCCATACCAAAAACAAGCAGTAGGGTATACGATAAATCATAGTAAACCATGCGGGAAATTGGTTGTTATGTGCAAATTATCAAGTAGAAAGTCAGTAACATAGTGGTTATATAACCAATATATTGTCTAGAAAGAAACGATCACTTAAGTTTTGACCCAGTAGGTGTTAAATAATTAATAGTTAAGTCATTATGTGAATACGCTCCAATTACAAAAGTAGGATCAATGATTAACAACAAGAACAATAATTGTATTAATACTTATAATAATAGTAACAACAACAACAACTTTTAAAAGTTAACAATTAATTAATAGTTAAGAACTTATATGAGTACACTACAATTACAGACACATTATACTTTCCCGAGATAGAGAACAGACATATGCCAACCGGTATCGTAATATCCAAGCCATCATTAATTGACCCATAGCGCCTAATGTTAATCGCATAATGTAAATTAAGGCAGACTTGGAAGGCTACTAATGTACAGGCTCAATACTGGGGGATATGGTTTAGTTCAGGTTTGGAGCTCGAGATTGATACGTAATGATGCTAGTTGAAGGTTTGTAGTATAGGATTATTATGTTTAGAAGATGATGTTTAGTCGGGTTGAATGAATTAAGCGTATTGGGAAAAATATTGTTTAGTTGATATTTGATGTTCGGAGTTAGTTAGTTATGTATCTGTTTTTATTATTGTTTCAGTACGGATGAAATGAAATAAAATTAATAATTACACTTTGACTTGTTTCAATAGGAAAGAAATGAGAAAAAAGTGACAACGATGTACTTTCGTCCCACAAGTTGTAGATCAAAAGGCTTCATATAAATAACGTTTTATCAAATTTAACGTTGCAAAACATTTCATCCTACACGAAATACAAGAAACATTTGTTGATGGTCATAAAACGTATTTTCGCTTATATGATACGTGACATCATAATATTACCTGTCAACAGTACATATCTTATATTAGTTTCATTGTTTAAAGGTTTTGGACAGTCAGTTTAGTTGACGTTTGATGTTTAAGCATGTGACGGAATCTAAAGTAACATGTACACATGCACACCCACGTCGATTTGCAAGGTAACAAAAATAATGGTGGTATTGCATTATGTCACAATATAAGTTATCCAGGGTGTTTACAGCTCATCTGTACAATTAAAATAATCCATCCAAGTACTTAAGTAAAATTCAATCCGAATTCTCATGAGTGCATGCGGTTATTAATTATATGACTTTAATGATCAAATATGCCATTTAATGTTAAACAATGTATTGATCACGGCATGCGTGTTGTTTTATACAATTTCTGTTTGCTCAAGAATATTCTGTGTAATGTAAATTGATTTAGGCTTTTGAGCATGTATTGCTGACGTTCATATTTTGCATGTGTTTTTAGTCATTTCCCAATTCTGAAGACACTATAATATTGCACTGCATCAAACAACCGTCTTTACTATGACGGCAGTTCATTTGTTGGTGTTAAAATTAAACATCACTTACTGATGGCGAAAGTGGTCTATATTAGATATCCAACACGCAGTCGTTTACTGTATCATTCTGACTATTTAATGCAATTCATAAGAATTGAATCATACGGTCATTTTATATTACACGCAATTTACTAAAATACCGTTATGGTTATGACGCAAATGGAGCATTACATAATTAAATCTTTTGAATTTTACGCTTTTATTAGACCAACAACAGAGATTTTTATGATTTATTGTTGAGTGTGTGACGTCGTGTGAGCATGTAAATAGTCTTTACCCCGACTTTGCATTGGCGGTGACCCAGTCGTACTAAAATGTAATGGTATGTTGTTTGAAATGGCATGTATTTAAAAAGCGATCGGTCAGTTGACTTATTTAAAATACAAGGGGCTGTTACTAAAACATTCTCTCCAGATAAGGTTTCTGAAGTTCTTCCTTCATCCTGTATGGATTGTGTATTATGATACACCAACTGGACGATCAATTTTAATTGTATGGGTAGGCTTTCATTGAGTATAATCTGGATTGTTGAATAATTGCTCTAGGTTTACTTGTATATTGTTCTCCTTCATAGTATCGTGTTTGTTTTAATTTCACCAGGTAATATTATTTATCAAATACTTGATAGTTCTGCTTGTGATATAGGTTGTATTGTTAAACAAGTATATTATTGTTATCGATCTCTGAATTGCATTCGCAACTAAATCTCAAATCTCAGAGCGATCGTATGCGTATGATATGATTATATAACTTAAAAATACGGATTTATCAAGATTTGCAAACATCATTGAACCGGAATACAGAAATAAAGTCAGTTGCTCAGTTGAATTGATCGAATTTTTAGGAACAAAATGCGTATGTTATTTATAGTTTTCAATCGAGATAGAAGAAAAATCGCAGCTTTAGAAATTAATATTCTAGGTCATGGACAAAAGCCTTAAGTGCTTTAATTCATGTTGTGTATTTCGGTCGTCCCAAGTGCACGCTGCTTGAAGTAAATGGATGTTACGGTTTTCTAAACAATGAGTTCTCAAGAGTAATGATAGAAAACGGTTGTTCTCAGACACTTGGCGCTTGTTTCAATGAAATATGATTGTGCGGCTACATATCTTACAAACACTTTTTCGTCATTATAGCGTTTCTAGTTTAGGGTAGTTCGTGCAATTAGTGTGCATATGATGTTTGTCCAAATTAAAATGTTGTCCATAGCATGCGAAATGTAAATATACATATGGGTAAACAACAACCAAAACGTCAGGAAAAATATATAACAGTTAAAAAAAACACTTGTTTTTTTATGTATGCAAATAGGGAAATAATTTATTTTCATTGGAAACGTATAGATTATTTTTAGTTGCGCATTCGCTCAGTTAAATATTCCAGATATGAATTCATTTTATTATGTCATAGAGTTCATTATGTGATTATTTCTAACTTCATTTAAAAAAATAAAATAATAATTAATGGTCGCATTTTACACATGCATGCCCATATTGTCCCGAATACTTTTTCAAGATGCCAGCATGAAGTAATATATGGAGAAGTGTAAGTTTGGTATGATACATTTCTATGAACACACTAACCGATTCCAATATAGATGTTAATGTATATGTAAGACCCTAACCAAAATTATGCCAGTAACATAAAACAAAAACCTAATAAGGTAAACATATATTTATGTTGCTTGGATGACACATTATTGCAGTGTTTTTGTTTTTAATAATTTAATTAACAAACTAGTATGATAAATACACATACTTTTTTTCCAATATTACATCACACCATTTTCAGATGTATCAAACATTGTTAAAGTTAAACAATTTAAACTGAAGGTATACAGTGTTAATACAAATTTACAATAATTTTGTTCGAAATGAAGTGGGCAATAGTAACAATAAGGAAATCGAGAACATGTCTGTACGTAAATTCGTAGTAGAAGATATACAACACAAGATAAAAACATTCCGTAACCGAGTTAAACTTGAAACACGTATCAATCAACACACTATAGTGTGGATAAACCCAGTATTCATAAATATCGATAAAATTACATTGACAGGCCAATTGTTCTAGTTTTCATCACGAAACATTTTAGAATTTTCAGTTTAAGCTTCAACTGTGCTATGCATGTAATATATGTTATTATTTAAAAGTAAATTAACACTAACAAATAGCCCCAACTTATGTTATAGCCTGTGAGTCTCAATATGTGAATGTGTGTGTTTATTATTTGAAGGTACAGAATATTTGACGCAATTGAATTACGATACAAACCACACATATTTCTAAATATCAATTTGGCTACATATGAAGTAGTATGTCACTATCTAACGTATGTGTCTTCGATCCATCATACGAAACTTGCATAGCATTTACAAACAATATGCCAACCCATGAACAAAAAGCTTAAGTGCTGCAATTTCTGGAGTTTTATGGTTTGTCAAACGATGATTAAATTTATTAAATGTTACGGTTTTATGAGCAATATATCCTCAAGAGTAGTGGAACAATATGTTAGTGTAAGATACTTTATGGCGCTTGTTTCTGTGAAACGTAACGTTGTTTTTGCGTTACAACCAATACTCCATTTCTGAAAAATAAATGCTCCGCATTATAAATAAATCATCCAATGTGTACGTTCGTTCAATTTATCCGCGTTCATATAGGCTTGTTACTTCCGCATTGCAGTGTTTTTGTTTCATTTATGAAATACATATTTACAAGAACTTCACAAAGTGGTGGGTCTCATTTACCTCGTTTATGTAAAGGCAAGAAGGAAATAGAGTTTGGTATAATCAATTTTCTGTAACCACAATAGGTATTTCAAAATATATGGATTCAATTATTATAGTTTTGTCAGCACCATGCATATAGGCATCTTCGCTGTTGGTCTCTGGAATTAAATGCATGTCTCAAACTGGATTTAAAACGAATTGGTTTTGTTATTAAAATGCGTTATGTTTTCTTTCTCAAATGATTTAATGAAACGAACGCCAATTATTCAGATATTGGATTGACTCATTTGAATAACAGATAAGTAAGGCAGACATTGAAGATTGTAATTTGTATTCGACCGGGGATTTTAATGTTCAATGTTTAAGCCAAAACATATTGAACAATAAAAAATGGAAAAACTTATCACTGATTTTAATTTAAAACAACATGTGTCTTTTCCAACAAGAGCTACTGAAAGTTCATCATCCATATTAGACCATTTTTATTCAAAATATGACAACATTTCTGAGGTGATTATACCAAAAATAGACATAAGTGACCATTACACAGTAGTTTTTACATTAAGCGTCAAAGGTAAAATTGTTAATACAGATGATCATAAAATTATTAAGTACAGATGTTTTTACAAAATTAATGACATCAATTTTCATAACGACTAAGAAAATGCTAATTTTGATATAGTTAAAACAGTAGAGGATAATAATGACGCATTTGAAGTATTTTATAACACATTAAACTCAGTTCTTAATAAGAATGCCCCTATCAAATATAAAAAGTGAAGACATTACAACAACCTGGTTGGTAAAACAAAAACGTAAAACAGGCCAGGTCTTTAAAGGGATATATATATACGTGAATCTAATTGGCCACAATATAAGTTGTGACGTAATAAATGTAATAGTGCAATCAAAATGGCTAAACAAGAATATTTTTCGAATACGGTATAAAACAAAACAAATGCAAAATCGCTCAGGAAAACTATTAAATTAGCATCAAATGAACACGAAGAATCATCTATTTGCCAAACGCAATAAGGAAGGATGATCAGATAATATCTGGTAAAACAAATGTAGCTAATGCACTTAATGACCACTTTGTTGACAACTCGAAACTTATTAAAAAGACTGAATTTACTGAACACGATTTCAACTCACTGAAATCATATGTAGATGATAAGCTAGATTCTAAGCATTTCTCTGTTCAGGTTATTACTTCATTAGAATTTAATGCTTTAATTGATTAACTACATTCAAACAAGACTGCTGGGGCTGATGGTAAAGGGCGAAGAATTATTAAACAATTCATAATGCAAAGAATTCATAATACATCCAATCACTGCCCTTATACATAACTGTACATCACATGGGACCTTTCCAGACATGCTTAAATTTGCAAACGTTGTACCTTTATACAAGGAGGGATCGATAGAAGATCCCAAATACTATAGACCAATATCACTTTTCCTACTATATCAAACATATTTGAAAAGCATATAGCTAAACAATTGCATATATATCTAAAATCAACAGATCTATTAAACAAAACTCAGTCGGGTTTTCGCAAATATCACTATTGCCAAACAGCATCGATTAATATAGTTGATTCATGATTAAACATATTGATAATGGAAATCTGGTAGGTACAATTTTCTTGGATTTAAAAAAAAGCATTTGATCTTGTGGACCGTAGGGTTCTTTTATACAAATTAAAACTTTATCATTTAAATGATAGGTCATGTGACATATTTTCTTCATATCTCCGCAATCGATTTTAGTATATCAAAGCAGGAAACACTACCTCTACTTGTAAAAGCATCATTGCTGGTATTCCCCAAGGATCTATTTTGGGACCTCTTCTATTTCTTATTTACGTTAATGATCTTTCGTTAAATCTTACATGTAATTATGCAATGTAAGCTGATGATACAACATTACACACTGTGGAAACACATATTCAAACAGTTCAAAATAAGCTACAAACAAATCTTTCGATTGTAAATGAATGGTGCTAAACTAATAACATGATTATTAATCCACTAAAAACTACTTGTGTGGTGTTAGGGTCGAAACGGAAAGTTCAAACATTAATAAATCTAAAACTTAAAATTTCAGATACGGTGATCAAGACTGTAAAGTGTCAAAAACTTCTTGGCCTTTATATTGACAATACTCTATCTTGGAAACCACACATTGACAATGTTTGTTTAAAATGTCGTCTAGAATGTTTCTTCTGCAAAAAATAAAACCATATTTAACCCTTGAAATGCGTAAGCTCTTCTATAATGGTTATATCTCACCTATATCCAACTACGCATGCGTTACCTGGAGATCAGCGGCAAACAATCGAAATTAATAGAATAGTCAAAATACGTTGTGGTGCACATATTTAAAAAAAAAAAGTACAACACCAATTCAAGAACCCTATTTAAAGATCTAAAATTGTTGACTTTCGAACAGAATAATCACTATTTCTCTTCAGTTATTGTATTTAAAGCATTTCACAATCAAACCCCAACATACATACGTGACCTTTTGACGCCTTCACAAAATGAGCACTATAACTTGCGATCTTGCGAAAAGGGGGATTTAAAGCTTGTGCGAATACCCAAACAAACTATTTCAAACAATCGTTTGAATTTTCTAGCACAAACAAAAATGGAATTCGTTACTCCAAACTATACGTCAAACAAACAATTTAATGACATTTAAGAAAAAAATAAAAGCTTACCTGTCTATCACCTGTCTATCACCCTTTGTAAAATAAACTGAACATGCTTCATGTTTTGTTAATGTTAGTTTAATGTTTGAATACTGTTCTTGCATACATGGTAATTGTAGTTTTATTTCTGTCATTTGTTATGATTATTTATGTTTTGTTCTTATAGCTTAAGTTAAAATATGATGTATTTGTTGAACATTGTATGATGTTAGAAGACCTTGTTGAAAATAAGAAATGTATTATATAAATTGCATTATATGTAATTTCATCTGATGTTTTTCTTCACAGGTCTATCTTCTTTAAAAAAAGATTTGATTAGTATTATTATTATTATTATTATTATTATTATTACTATTAGTAGTAGTAGTTGTAGTAGTAGTAGTAGTAGTAGGATTAGTATTATTATTCATACTTGCATTACAATTGTCGTTTATCAATCGTATTCAAAGCACATACATCGCTACAAGTAAGAATTATGGATACCATTCTGGATTCCAAATTTGCCGGCAGTACATGATTGTATAAATTGTTTGAAGATTGTCGAAGAACGGCAATCGATTGATTGAATACATATATCAAGGGCATTGAAGGTAATCCAAATACTTGCAATTGTAATTATTATGTGACGTTATATGGACTAACATGTTATTTCGCCCCCGGTTCTGGGACCCTTTGTATGTATAAACTAATGTATGGGTCATTGCTCGATCCTGCACTGAGTATTTTTTACTAATATGCTGAAATTTAGCATGGTTTCTGTCGACCGGTGACGAACTGAAACTAGAATACTAAGCGTGTTATTAGTTATGCCGTCATTGTATCGGTGATAATTATGTCAAAGTAACTTAATTGACCTTTCGGGTCTTTGTTTCACCATGTGCTACTGAGAAGGGTCAACTAAGTTGATCAATTGAATATCATCTATATTTATGTAATGGTATAATTGCAAATAATGTTGATTAAACATGATCAACAAGGCGTATTTAAGTTAGCAGCAATATAGTTAATGTCATACTTTCTGTGTGTGCGTTCCTCAATAAAGCCTCAACAGAAATATAATAATACGATGCATGTACATAATCACCGTTTAGTGACTCAACCACCTGCGACAGGTGAGATGAAATATTTTAAGGACATCATTTTAACGATAAACAGACATGGTGTTTGACTGCCTATACATTAGGCATTGCCCTTTAAATTAGGGAAACGGGTTTCTAATCGAACATAAACCTTCATCGCCACTGTCGTCATTTTATCAATTTTGAAGATACTTCGATGTTATTCCTAGATTTCTTGTATTAAGTTTGAAGATGCGTATGTTATTAACGTTAATTATTAGATACAATATCAAAATTAATATTTGATAGTAACTCGTTACTGTCCTAAAGTACAGTTGTACGTATGAATGCAAATGAAGGATGTGTAGCTCAGACCAGTGTTGACCATTACAATTTATTTAATCATGCAATTCAAAGTAGGTACTACAATGTAAGCAGGTCAACCTATCCAAGATGATACTGCTACTGAATTGTAAATGGAATTGCTAATACGAACAGGAAAATTCAGGTGACGTAGGTCTGCATTGGCCACAAAAACAATTGCTGTTAAACACGTCACCACATATGTAGGCGCCGTCGCACTCTCGTCGTTTGTAGGACAAGATAAATAACTGTGGCGTTGCAAATATTGGGTGTCGGGTGTACATGAAATAATATTCTTATTTAAAGGTACATGTCGTTTGAGCCATGGGAAGGTGAATCAATGATTTATAGAGGTATAGATGTCGTTTAGTATTTCCTCTTACTAATTCATCGATTCGGTACTTCACATTCCTCACTTTAACTCAGGTATGATCCTTCAGAACACAGCTAAGCGGGTAAATGAGAAGGTGTACTTGGTATGTGTTATCCTGTTATATTGGTTTGAATACATTTTAATACACAATGACTGTTATTAATTGTGAATATGGCTCAATTGCTTATGCTATTAATTCGTATTTTATTAGAAACAGTCTATGCAGTATTTCGCGTTTGGCCTCACTTTACAACGGGAAAATGTGATATTAAGAGAATCAATTAAAGGTAAACATACAGACATATATTAATGTAAAGACTAATAATCGGACATCTATGAACTCCAATATTGTTTAGAACATTGCAAACAATTTCTTAATAATGCTGTCATAATGCCATGTGTCTGATATCACAATCACAGACTGTCATGGGAAATATGTAACTTGATAATAAACAAATACTTAAAGGCGTAAATCAAAATTCCTTTGGTCACCATTTTGTTTGTATAGAAACCCTCTTTTAAAAGCATCGCACGTGTGGTTGGTTATGATCGCACGTGGTTTCCATTAACTCTTAAACGAATGAACACTTCGAAATTAAGATTCGCGGTTATTCAAGGCAACATATCAAATGCATATAGACATTGGCTTTGTAAATCGACTCAGGCTTGGGATAGTTTTTAGCCGAATTAATAATCGAACGAAAATTGATATATATGTATTCTGATGCATGCAATATAAGGTTTTGATTTAAAAACAAATACACTTATTCACATGTTTTTTTTCTAAACGCTCTACCATATTTACG
>VMBQ01014569.1:0-14550 GCA_007657795.1 Dreissena rostriformis | reverse complement strand
TAATAAAGTGTAAAAAGCAATCACCTAATTTAAAGCAGTTACTCACAAAATCTAATTTTAACACAGTCCAGCGCACTGTGAAAAAATGTAACGATCCAAGATGCTGCATTTATGGTTAAATTATAGAAGGCGACAACTTTAATTTTAATGTAAAAATATTTAAAATAAAAACAGATATGTCATGCGATGTTAAACATGTTATTTATGTCTTAGTATGTAGTGGTTGCAATAAATATTACATTAGACAAACTGGAGATAAACTACGTAATCGACGAACTGTTCATGAACAACAAATGCGCGATCCCTCAACAAGACAATTGCCATTAAGCAAACATCTTGATGAATGTTATAAAATGGAACCAAAATTTAAAATATTTCCATTTTATAAGTCATATTCGGACTCCGTTTCAGCTACATTAGCAAAAGAACAATTTGTTATTGATTTATTTAAGCCCCAGTTATATAGTATATATGTAGTATATATATACCATGATTAATAATGTCGTTATAAAAGATGTCTATGCATTTTTGACAAGGGACCAGTCTTTCCATTCTTCATCTGTTTGTATTGTAGTTGTATATATTTTAAAGTTTTCTTCATGCTATTTAAAAGCAAAATGTGTGAATATTTTGGCATGTCTCGCAAATCTGCGCTGTTAATGGTCCATGAATGTTCACTGCTGTGATGAGCCACTGTGCCATAATTACAGGAACGAACGAATTCCATTAACTCCGCGGGTGGGAATTTGTTTCGTTCTTTTTAAATAGTATATTTTAGTCACCTTTGAGTCTTGCTCATACATCATTCAGGAAAATATTGCCAGATTTATTTAATAATACATTTATTAAGTTAGGTGGATTTTACGATTTTCGTCCACGTGCCTTATCTATTTTTTGTTTGTTTTTGTCTATTGGCGTTAGCCAAAAGACTAAGTAAACTGCATTTCAAAACGACGTCTTTAGTCGGTTGTCTTTTACCAACCCGTTCAAATGCCCGGATGATCCCGATTTTTTGGGCAGACGAAATAGATAATATTTTTAATATAGCATTTTCTCAGTCTTACCATAGTTCACTAAGAAACTTTTTGTATAAGACTTTTTACCATTTTTAGTGAATGTTTCTGAGGCCATTTTACGTGAAAAACGTTCTTAGAAAAATAAAAGAATTTCGTTCGTAAAACAATTCTGTTATTGGCGTTACTATAAATATTATGTTTCGCGATCTGAGAAGAAAATTAGGGTGGCGCAGTGTTAGCGCATTGGCTAACAGATTGATCCAGAGGACGCGGGTTCGATTCCCGGCGACGTTAGTTTTTGTTTTTTCATAAGCACACAGCTGTGATGTCCAGTGCGAAATACACAACTGCATTTGATNTTGGCGTTAGCCAATAGACTAAGTAAACTGCATTTCAAAAAGACATCTTTAGTCGGTTGTCTTTTACCAACCCGTTTAAATGCCCGGATGATCCCGATTTTTTGGGCAGACGAAATAGATAAGATTTTTAATATAGCATTTTCTCAGTCTTACCATAGTTCACTAAGAAACTTTTTGTATAAGACTTTCTACCATTTTTAGTGAATGTTTCTGAGGCCATTTTACGTGAAAAACGTTATTAGAAAATAAAAAGAATTTCGTTCGTAAAACAATTCTGTTATTGGCGTTACTATACATATTATGTTTCGAGAAGAAAATTGGGGTGGCGCAGTGTTAGCGCATTGGCTAACAGATCCAGAGGACGCGGGTTCGATTCCCGGCGACGTTAGTTTTTGTTTTTTTCATTAGCACACAGCTGTGATGTCCAGTGCGAAATACACAACTGCATTTGATTGGATGATGATTCGGTTTTGTTCTGTGTAAGTTACGTGACCACATGCGCGTGTTACAATCTCCAGAATGCGATGCAGCTGCATACATAGATTAGTATAGTCGCCGACAACAAACTGATATAACTGTTTATGATATTTACAGGATAGCCATGCTTAATACATGTCGCGAGTGGAGAACCAGGCGCAGTAGGCCAGTATCCGTGTTCAAAATCGTTGAATCCCTGCCGCGATCAAGACGTATGGATGAAGCATTGAGGCTAATGCGGAAGAAAAGAAACTTCATCTCTTGGAGTATACATGTTGCTGATGGCATTAAAATCGTTTAAAACAAAAATATACAATCAGAGATACCGGTAGTTTACATAAAACAACAAACATTAAAGCGCTGTTACATAAGTAAAGTATGACGAATATTCCAGTCGTAAGTGTAAGAGCAACTAGATATAAAGTTAATATACTAAGGCCAAAAAAAAAAATAGGTCCGTTTCCGGTCGCCCGACCGTGTCTCCAGAATCGGCGCAGACCCTAAACTTTTTATTGGGGTCGCCAAAAAAAAATGTGTTCATTTTCGTTTATTTCGGTTCATTTCTCCATTCTAGTACCCGAAAAAAAAATCCCTACCTACCGACCCTGTTTTTTTTCCTAAGGAGACCGGAAACGGACCTATTTTTTTTTGGCCTAATACAGTAAACCTTATCGAGTTCTTATTAAAGTCGTTTCTATAATATTCTTAGTCTAAATTCTAAGACAATGTTTCTGAATACGGTTGCTGAATACGGACCACTGTTATGATGAACGATTACTGTTGATGGATATAATTACAATCGCGTTCAGCGCAGTATTAACAGACAGCTCGGTTGTGAGGGCGAAGTAAGTTCGATGCAACACTCGTTATCGAAAGTACTATGGTGGGCCCTGGGATCTTATTTGCTGTCTAGAAGCTAACGATATTGGCATATGCACATGAAAGCTAAAAAAATATTGCGAAATTTTGACAATGGTGGACTTATTTCACACAAAAGAACATTATTTAAACATGCAGCATTAGTTTGTTTGTTATTTTACGGAATATTCGATGCAACGTCTTACATTTTATGATAGTAGTTTTTTGCACAGGAAATACTTATTACTAGTATCTAAAAATAAGGAAAACCTCATACCACAACCACCACCAGGATGACGACCACCACTACTACGATGACGACGACGGCATTTCCCTAACATCCGTCATGTGAGTAGTGTGTGGCAATATCGTCTGTTTTTAGCTTTCTTGTGCATGTGCCATTCGCCTGCGGGTAGCAAATTAGCCTCTATGTGTCATTTCCGAATGCCCACAGTGGTTATGGAAATGTGCAACTTGACATTTGCTTAACATTTGGTTTTGAATTTTCATTGAAATAATATACCCATACAGTCTAAGAATGCTGTAGCTTTCAGCAGTATTCTGAAGGAGTTGATGCACCGATTCCAATAACATTCAAGGATGTTCGTATAAGCTTTTTGAAATAGACATTATTATAGGTGTTAACATACTTTCCACACCTTACCTTATAAAACGTGGAACAAACAATTCCGGCAATGTGCCGGTATCTTAAACGTGAATACCAACAGGCATACTAAGTAAAAGCTAATACAACGCATACAATTTCGAAGCATAAAGCTCGAACGCAACGTGAGCATTACCGTTATTCAAGTGCGTTATTTATTGGCAGACATAGATTCCTATCATAACTCACATCTGGTCAACAGCGGGAGTCCGTCAGTAGAACTATGGTCATTACTTTGTGCGAAAAATAATAAACAAGAGGACCAAAGGCTCTCAGGAGCTCACCTGAGACCTTAAGGAGTTACTCTGTTCTGAGCAGGTAGTGTTATCACTAACACTACGGGGTACCACAATAGATAATTATAGAAAAGGCCACAGCACCTGGCAGCCAGGTTTTTGTTCAAACCACAACTATTTTCGAACTCATCCCAACAATCATGAATACACGTTTGTTTTAGTTCTGAGCAAGTTTCACGATGAGTGGTTCAAATATGAGACTGGAGTGTGCAATGGTTTTACTAAAGTCGCACAAGGAAAACTGTCCCTCCTCATGGCGGCCATAACTTTAAACGGACTGGAAAAAATATCTAATTGAATGGAGAAATAATGTGAACGAATGTTGAGAAGCAGTTTCATGAAGATTGGAATACAATGTGACTTCTAGGGTGTTCACAGGCTGTTTCTTAAATTTGACCTTGTGACCTAGTTGTAAATCCTACGTAACCCAGTTTCGCAATCATACAATATATCATTGAATCAAAAGTTTATTCCAAGTTTTATGAAGATTAGGGAATTAATGTGACTTATAGAGTGTTCAAACGCTTTTCCTATAATTTGACTCAATGACCAAGTGTTCAAGTCCACGTGATCCAGTTTCGAAACTCGACCGACATATAATTTGGGCAATGTTCTGATTAAGTAACATGAAGATTAGAAAATAAAAGTGATCTCTAGAGTGTTCACAAGGTTTTCTGACATAATGACTTAGTTTTTGACCCCAAGTGACCTAGTTTCGAACTCGCCCGAGATACAATTGGGATAAATGTTCTTACCGTGTTTCTGGAAGATTAGACGATAATGTCACCCAGTTTCAAACTCGGCCGAAAAATAATTTGGATACATTTTCTGACCTTGATTCATGAAGATTAGGCGATACATTTGACATGCGGAGTGTTCACACGCTTTTTCTTCAATTTGACATACTAACCTAGTTTTTGACCCTACGTGTCCAAGTTTTGACCTCGACCGATATATCGTTAGCACAAATGTTTTAACCCAGTTTCATGAATATTAGATAATAATGGGACCTCTAGAGTGTTCACAAGCCGTTTCTTTAATTTGACATAGTACGTGTTTGACCCCACATGGTCCAGTTTAAACATTGGGCGAGATATCATTGAAACAAATGTTCCGAGCAAGTTTTATGAAGATTCGACTTTATATTAGCCTATAAAGTATTCAAATGGCACATGTTGACGACGAATGACGGACAAAAGGTGAGCACAAAAGCTTACCATAGGCACGTTGTTCTCAGGTGAGCTAAACAAATAAATGAAATGTTTAAATGCGAAATGTAAAAAATGTATCTCGCTTCCTCTCTGTTGATAACATTTTTTGCAAACAGTACTCTTGCACAACGTCTGACAGAAGGGATTGTTAGATAAACAAAGGTATGCTAATAACCGTAAGATTTAGACGTTTTGTCTGGAGATGCATATTTTTTATTGGTAACTGTACTTTAGTTATACAGTAGTCTAACAAATTATAATTTATGTATAATGGTATCTATTTCTGTGAAATGTTTTATCTTCCGCGCTTGATATACTGCAGAGATTCATTACATTGTGGTTTTTCACTGGAGTTCGCCGATGTAGGTTTTCTTAGATGCGCGCTTATTATCTTCTAAACACCAATACCCCGCTAGCAGGTATATATTGTTTTGTATGTGCCTGAGAATATTTAGTTATTCAATAGTTCGACAGCCTCCAGGATGAAGCTATGCCTAGACAGAGCAGTGTGTGCTACGTCATTTGCGGTTCTCATGTTTTGCCTACGTCCGGCGCTGATGTTTACATGTCCGGAGGAAATCAATCGCGTGTGCACGTGTTTCACGAGGAATGTTTATGTGTCAGGCGTTCGTGAGGAGCACCGTTTTGTCGATTGCTCGTCTAGAGGATTGTTCACTGTGCCATTTTTCGACTTTCCCGAGGAAACGAAACTATATTCAGTGAACATTCGAAACAACTCCATGACAGCTTTATCGCAGTCAGATTTTCGCAATTCCATTCATATAACGAGCATAGATGTCAGTAGAAATCCGCTGGGAAGTTATCTCGAAAGCGATCTATTTAGCTCTAAAA
Organism: Dreissena rostriformis; assembly: GCA_007657795.1. Lineage (NCBI taxonomy): Eukaryota > Metazoa > Mollusca > Bivalvia > Myida > Dreissenidae > Dreissena > Dreissena rostriformis. The sequence goes on along the minus strand of VMBQ01014569.1, from coordinate 8,817 downwards.
TCAAGAGCATTGAAACGTTTATCGGCAGAGATATCGGCCTCAATCTGCAAAATGTGACGTCATTGGAGTTCATCCGTAACGCTAACTCCCTGAAGGAACTGGATTTGTCCGGAAACATGGAGTATGGAGTGGACATGCTCCCGGCCCTGTTTCAAGACAACAACATCCACTCGCTAGTGACGCTGTCTCTATCCCTCTGTCGCATCCGCCGCATCAACCCCCACGCGTTCATCGGCCTGGTTCATCTGCAGGACATCGACCTTAGCCAGAACTTTCTGAAGAAGGTCCCCAAAGCGCTGCAGCGGTTGACGCTGCTACGAAGGCTCAACCTCAGCGAAAACGACATTGCGACCATCAGTTATGGCGATTTTATTGAATTAGATTGTCTTCAAGAGCTTGATCTGTCGAAGAATCTTCTGGGACAACTCGACGCATTCCGACCCGGTGCCTTCTATGGAGTAGAAAATTCGCTGACGTCACTTCGGCTTCACGATTCGTTTTTGACGTCCGTTCCGACAGACGTAATGCGCAGCTTGAAGAAATTAGAACATTTGGATATTTCCCTTAATGGAATTACAGAGAGCATGAATGTTTCTTTCAGCGGAAATTACGGGCTTGTTTTATTGGATATCAGTGAAAATCCGTTGATAATTCACGTAAAAATGTTCGACAGTGTTCGACGTACTTTACGTGTTTTACGAATGCGCAAAACTGGTTTAAATTATATTCCTTATTTAGGTCAGTTGCATATTCTGGAGGAATTAGATTTGTCTTTCAATTCCATTACATCTATCGATAGCTATTCTTTAAAGGGTGTCTCAGCAAGACGTTTATTGTTTAGTGGTAACAAAATACAGACAATCGATTCCATGGCATTTTCTCAATACCGCCGACCTGTTCATTTAGATGTATCCAGCAACGAACTGGTTTCGCTAAATTTTGTAATAGACTCTCCAAAGTGTACTTTCTATGAAGTAAATGTTTCCTCAAATGGATTTTTATGTGACTGTCAAATAGAGAAGATTATAAATTCCCGTCTGGCTCATAGGCTGGTCGGAGATTGTATGTTAAGAACAGGGGAAACGATTCCATTTCATAACGCGACGTTATTGTCTGGGTTAGAACACCGGTGTGGAAGGACACATTCCTCATACTGCCTCTGGTGGGTCAAAAACTCTGCGAAATGCTGGCGTTCCCACTGTTACAACGTCCTGTTTTTTATAATATTTATGTTAACCTTTGTGAATATTGACCTTTTCATAGTTTAGCGATAACATTTAAAATTCCTCTCCAGCTATTGTTAACTAAACATGTTCCATTTAGCTCTTATAACTCTTGCTTCATAATGAACAAGCGTATACGGTTATGTTAGAGAAACAAGTTCCATTTATCTTGCTTATTAATCTCGCTTTATCTACACCTTACACGCGTGTAAAGTTATGTATGAAATACTTGTACTGGTTTGAGGACAATTAATCATGTGATAATTAAACACCACAAGTGAATCCTATACACACCCTAGGCTAGTTCTGGCTACCATAACTTTAAATGTCGCTTTTTTATGATTTTTGACTGGCGCGACAGGTCTGTCAAGACTATATAAACTGTTCGCTGAAGTTTCTTTAGCTAACCCTAGGCATTATACACTATATATCACCATAGACATTATATATCACCATAGACATTATATATCACCATAGACATTATATATCACCCTAGGCATAATGATGGTCTGAGATATGCGCCTTTTACCGGTATCTTATTTGTGGTTTACACAAAATGACCTTCACGTTTATCAATCACCCTGTGAGTGCGTCGTGTGCTTAGTATGACGACGAATATCGTACGTAGATTAAATATACGATATTTTCCACACATGTTTAAAAAACAACAACAACAACTGAAATTATATAAGGAAATTATATAACTGATTACGAAAAGTATTGAACGGAAAATACTGAAAACGTGTAGGTGTCGCATTTTAACTCGACAAGTTTTGGATTTAAAAACATTAGTTTTACATTGGTATGGCTTCCAACATGTTTTCACAAATAATCTCGGTACANTCTCTCTGAACGAAAATGCGTTTGCTTGGTTTAAATAACCTCTTCGAAACCTAGTAGCGAGATAAGTGATGAATACGGAATACTAAGTAATCATAGTTTCATTGTGAATCGCATTATTATTGGGATTACAAAGATGCAGCATATTAATCAAGGAAATCATTTTATTGTCAAGTGCTTAATATGAGTTTTTGTAACTATCGGATAAACAGCTCATTTATATTGCACATACTTTTATCATACTACAAATACACTGCGGTAATTCAAGACCGGTGTGTACACAACGATGATTTCTATAATAAATTGTTGAATACGAGTTCATATTACCATCAGGTGAACAACAACTCATTTTTTGGGGGTATGATTTCATAGTCATGTGCTTAATCGTACATGTAGATATCGGAATGCGACAATTTATCACCATCTGATACAAACAACACACTGATGTATGACAGATTAAAATGAGTGTTGTCATGTGCTGAATACAAGTTTACATTGCTATCGAGTTTAAAGGACATATTTAAATAAATACAAGTGTTTAATCAGAGTTCTTAAACTGACATACGATTTGCACAAATATTTTGTAAACTACTATTATAGTTTGAAACGTAATAGTATCCTCTGATATATCATAGTGGATGATGGTAGTTCTAAGAGACATAGTTTATGGTCGAATCCCTGGAACCGTCGAGGAATCTTACTGTTTGGATCTGTATCTACCGAATGACGTCAACTTGAAGCAAGATGAATCGACTTTCGAATTATTAGACTGTAGCGCAGTTGCTGAGTCTGCAAGTTTGGAAAATGATGAATGTCTGACAAGGAAGCGATCGAAGAAACAGGAAGCAGCATTAGCCAGACGCAGCGTAACCGATGTTTCCAGGCCGCTTGTGTTGTTCTTTCATGGCGGAGGGTGGCGACGTGGCGAAAAGAACGCGTGGCGTCATTACCTGTATCATGATGTGAACTTTCTGGTAGCACTAAACCAGTATTTCACTGGGACATATGCGAATGTTGGAACCACCCTATCGAAGAATGGTGTCATGTGTGGTCTGGTGTCCTACCCGTTGACTGAGGTCGGCATGCCCGTCCTGTTATTTGAAATGATGGCATCATACCTGCAGTGTGTTTTTGTGACGGCTGTTTTTTCTTTACCGATACTAGTGACGTATTTGTCTGTAAGATCGAACTTTGGTAGTCATGGAGATTGGGATATTATATCACGCGAATGGTCTGAAACAAGATACGTGAAAATATACTTTATATCAGTATTACTTTGCGTTAATGTATTCACATTGTTTATACTTACGTCAAGAAAAACGGGAAATTTGAAGGCGACGTTAGTGACGTTCAGTGTCGTGTGTTTAGCCTGTGTTTTCTTTATACAAGACCAGTCCTGTTCGCCTGGAACTATTTTGCCTTTTGTAACAGTTCTGTCATTCGTCTGCAGTCAAACAATAATTGCACACACAAGATTGAAAAGACGAAATCATAACAGTCTTCATCAGTCAACTGCTGTTGCCATGGCAGTAAAATGGGCCACAAACGTATGTCAGAGGACTGATTTCCGCCTGTATTTGATGGGCCATTCTGCTGGCGGCCATCTTGTCACGAGGACAGTTCTTGATGACACAATCTTGCGGACGTTCAGGTGTTCAGCAAAAGATATTTCGGTAAATACAGAATAATATAGACAACATAAATGTTTTAAATACTGTTAAGGAATAGTTGGTAAATGCAATTTGAAATATACCATGATAGCGTAATTTTGGCGAGTTAATATTTGAAACATTCACATGCACTCGGTAAGGTATTAACCGTTTGGTTATGTGAACGTTCTGAACTTGTAAATTCTTAAACAATACCCATGACACTTTAATGCACAGGCCAAGACGAATTAAAGGAAATACCTTTTATTTAAAATAGTTATCGTGTTAATGAACATTAGTTTCGTTGTGTTAATGAGCGAAATTTGAAGCTTTTATTATTTTATTTTTTTATTTTACAAAATGCCATGAACTTTTCAAATGCACTACTAATATTTTTGACCCCCTGTTTGACATGGCGTAATACAATATTTGAATACTATTCCATCTGTATTCGTCTCGTACTTTACAGTAAATGATACAATAGTTAAATACTATTTTATATGTGAGCCTCGCTCTGTGAAAAGGGGGTTAAATGCATGCGTATAAAGTGTCCTCCCATATTAGCCTGTGTAGTCCGCACAGGCTAATCAGGGACGATCTTAACAAAAAACCAGTTTAAGCGGAAAGTGTCATCCCTGATTAACCTGTGCGGACTGCACATGCTTATCTGGGACGAAACATTACGCACATGCATTAAACCCCCTTTTCACAGTGCGAGGTTCATTTTTATTTGACGTGTTTTACAGGGCGTGATAGCCATATCCGGCGTCTATGACTTGCTTTGCTTGCGGAAGAGACTGTTACGAGTGGTTTACCTTCTACCGACATTCGGAAAGGACCCAGACGACTGGGTGAACGCATCTCCGACTCACATAGTGCAGAAACAGCATCGCGCATGCGCAAGCCTCACATTGATAAAGACCCGGTTTCTGTTGCTTAGTGCCATGAAAGACCCATTTTTGAAGGATCAGTCTTTAGGGTTTTACAGCGCCTTGCGATCTCGAGGTTATGATTGCAAACATTTTGAGATACCCTGGACGAATCATTTTAGTATCATAACTGGTTATAAAACTGAAAAAGGTTCGACGCTGGGGCTGTGTATTGAATTTTTGTTAGCATGATTTCTTTAGTGTCAAATTAATGTGTGTTGTTTTTACATCAAACAGGGACATGTTAAGTCAACCTGGATATAAACGCATTTGCTGTAAAATATGTCGCATAGCAGAACACTAATAAATACGTGATAAAAAAAAACATAAAATACTCACTATGTATTAAATGTGTTCATTTTTCACAAGAGAACAGTTTAGATGTATTAACATTAATTTCCGTACTGCACTGTGTGCCAACTGAAATACCATCACGTGTTAAATGTTAAATTGTACCAAACTGNTAAAATACCATCACGTGTTAAATGTTTAATTGTACCAAACTGATACAAATACTTAGTAAAAATACTCTATAACTATTTAAGCAAAGTACATGTATAACAATGTTATTATTAAAATGCCCATTACACATTTTGTATATTGGCGTGGCGTAATGGACATATTACAGTTACGTTTACACGTTTATAGGTTTCGATTTTAAACTTCTTTAAACGTATATATTATATGTGTACCAATAAACCTTATTGCATAGTAAAATGACAACAAGAAATTAACTAACTGTGGAGACATTTATGATGCGATGCTGATGATGCCATTGATAATTATGATAACGCTGATNCATAAACAAGAAATTAACTAACTGTGGAGACATTTATGATGCGATGCTGATGATGCGATTGATAATTATGATAACGCTGATTACGATGATGACCATGATGACTACGACGACGACGATCACAATGATAATGATGATTATGGCGACGACGACGAAGACTACTACGACGACGATGATGATGATAATGAAGAATACGTTGATGATGATGATGACGGCGACGACGACGGTCAAAATGATGATGATGATTGTGGTGACGACGATCAAAATGATAATGAAGATGATTATGATGGTAACGATGGTGGTGGTGTTTGTGGTGGTGGTGGTGACGTTGGCGGCGGTGGCGGTGATGATGATGATTTAATGTTTTTCCCTAAAATTAAAGAGGACGTGTAATTGCTAACGTACAGCTGTCTTAAGAGATCTGCTTTAAAGATTGAACTAACTATAAAAGTGTATGCCGCAAGGCGTAAACACATCGCGGTTTTATTTGAAGTTTATTATAATCTGTTTGAAAGAAATCAAGCACACCTAAAAGCTAATGAAATGTAAAGTATTAAGAATATTAAAATATTCGTGTTTTGAAAAGTGTTGTCACATAAAGCTAATCCTCTGGGTTTCGAGACACTTTTCCGAAATGTATGTTTTATTCACAGAAGAAAGCATTTGGTAATCGCACGATTACTTGTAGGCACTCGATAAGATAAGGTCTGTTTAATGGGTTGTTTAAATATAGTCACTTTGATTGGCCTTTCAACCGCCTTTGACTTAATTCTGCATGAAATGGAAACAATGAATTTATATAAAACGAAAAAGAAAAGCATGTACCGGTATTTTGCTGAAAATTTATTGTGTATGCATGCGAGACATTGTCATAGTGCAAATTGATGCGATACGCCTGCATCGACAGATCTGATATTGCAGTATAGAAAGGTGTTCTATGGAAATGAATGTTTTAATATAATTCAAATTAATTAAACAAAATCTGCATAATGGCCTTTTAAGTGTTACGCTTTAAAAGAATTCTTCCGACGAAAACCACAACAAAATACCAAAGATGCGTATGCTCATTGCAAGCACTTGTCCTCGTATTGGGGGAACAATTGCTATAAAAATACAAGATATATTTCTTACACCAACACATAAACTAGAAACGAAAAACATAGTGTCACCATATAACATACAAATGCTAAAGTAAATTTGTTAGCAGGAGATGTTTTTTAAGTAAGTATATCATATTTTTATTACACCTACATCCTTATGTTGAAATGTCGGTGTCCCTTTTTCGAACCGTTGAATAAAAACGCGTTTACTGTTACACATTCATAGTGTTACGTTGTGGTAAATAATCAACATGAAGAACAGCGTGTCAATAAGCAACAAAAGAACGAAAAACACGAAGAATACTTTATCCAACGCAATGCTCACATCTGCCCATGTGATTACCTCGGCTGAGCTACTCGTCTCATCTTCGCGCGTTTCCTTCCGTAAACCGTTTTTGGTCTCCAGACGATTTGGAGACAAACCCCTGCTTATATATAAGGGCCGGTCCATGATTTCTCCACGACGAGTGTACATCGGGTACAGCATAGAATTCATGTCGCGGGAACCACTGTAAGAAGCGTGTTCTTCCCGCTCGCAAGTGTCATCGTCGCTCCGATTCGTCGTGTATGAACTGTCTGGCGCTGCCCTTGGGACACAGTAGCAGCTAAGACACCTGGCGATGGCTCTCCACACGGCTCCCGGCTGCTTGTCACTTCTGTGGTACACGTGCAGGCTGCATATGACAGCGAGCGTGATGGTGACGCTGATGACGAGCAAGGACAACAGATAGTAACTGAACAGCGACATCGGGCTCGAGTTCTTTGGGAGGTTGTCACTGGCGATAGTCAGGAAGACCGCAATGGACAGAAGCACCGTCAGACAGTAGGAGATGCGCTCTCCACACTCTGTGGGGATCAAAAAGACCATGATATTCAGCAAGGACATAAATACCAATGGAAGTATCATATTCACTATCACAAATCGAGGCTTCCTCTCTATCTCGAACTCGAACACCACCATGTAATTGTCTAGTTGTGTTCTCACAGCGGTTCGCACGAGATCCCACGCGCCATTCTTGGAGTAGTAGGTCAGCAACACTTCGCTATCGGACGCAAACAAAAGCATCTTACTGGGCTCGTAATACGCCGGCACGAAGTCTAACTCGCATTTCTGTTTTTCCCATGGATAGAAAGTAACGTCGACTTCACAAGACGAAGTAAACACGTTGCCTATATAATATAAGCAACGCCCCAAGTTAGTGACTTTTACTGCATGCCAATCCTCGGAGAGACGGTATATTTTCTCGACACTGTTTGTCTGCACCATTTCCGGAGCCCAAATCTGGTTGACGCGAATATTAAGGCTATTAAGACCACCGTAATTTTTGGGGTCCCAAACAAGTCGCTCATCGTCCCAAACAAGGTAAAGTATCGCCGTAAACGATATTTTCTCTTCGACCTCGTTAAAATCTTGAATTGAGACGAGGTCTAAAGAAGTGTATACTATAATTGGTTTCGACTGGTTCAACACAGGCCGGAACATTTTGGTGTAGTCCACCATTAAGTTGGAATACAAACGTTCAGCATCCGTGATCATCTGAGCGTACAGCCCGTTGTATGACGTCATTAGTACCGCCAGCCCAGTCGCAAGAGCAAAGCAGGTTGGTGCCATCGTTGGTCTGCAAACAGACATGGATATCGTACATTTAACTATCTAAAAAAGTCACACAATCCTCTTAATATATAACCGCTATGAGCATTAAAATCGAAGTCACTAACAGTAATGTACAATTTGAACCAAGCGAACACGAATTATTTGAGTCTTGTCATGATATATAAAACAACGAAAAATGTAAATACTGCAGATATAAAGTTACAACAAAAATAACATATTGCAGAATGTGTTCAATGTAACGACTACCTAAAGAATAACATTTAGGAATTATCCGATAAGTTTTCATCTGTCGTATGAATAGATATCGTTGCGGGAAATTAAAATGGAGTTAAATATGCAATAAATAAATAAAAACGAGCATTTTGTATCTACAAACATCTATGTTACCAGCCAACATATGGCGTTGAAATTTCGGCATTTGCCATAAGAAACACTAATTTTTAACTGATTAACTTTATTTTACGAAATATTGAACGAAATTTTCGTTGTTTTTGAGTAGTAATGGGGCTTTAATAACTTCTATGAAACGTTATTATCATACAGAAAACGAGACTGTACAAGATATAGTTCGTCCCTCAAATGTTTTAAAACTATGTGTTACTTTCATTTTAAACAATACATGTATATTGTTCTTTATCATTTGTAATACAATGATCTTAATTTAT